>SJYC01076436.1:0-104996 GCA_006408675.1 Madoqua kirkii
TCTCGCGGGCAGCGAGGGTGCTGAGTTGGGGCCTGAGGGACTGTGGGGCTCGTGTTGGGCGAGGCCGGAGCGAGGGGCCCCAGAGAGGCCGGGGGGCCCGCGCGGGGGCGGCGCAGGGGGCCGGGGGCAAGCGCCCGAGAGAGCGGGCTGACGGCGACGAGGGGCGGTGGAGACCCAGGGCGCAGGTTTCGCGCCGGAGGGCGTCTCTAGGTCTTCCCGATGGGGACCCCGCTTTGCGTTATTTTTAATATGCGTTGGTAATTTTGGAAATAAAGCACTTAGCATGCCCTTAACTTCGTCCCTTGCGCAGAGGTGACCCCCGTGAGCAGTGGGGGGCGTCCCCGCAGGCCCGGTGCCCGCGGGTCCAGCTGCACACGTAGAATCTTGGGGAGTTCCTCCGCGGGTCGCAGAGCCCCTCGAACCTCTGCAGTGCGGTTTCCTGAGAGAGCGGATGAAGCTGCGGGTCGCTTGGAATCGATTTCTTTTTAATATTATTTCATTTAACGTTGGCTGTGTCTGGTCTTAGTTGTAGGACGTGGCATCTTCACTGTGGCATCTTTTGTTGCGGTCGGCGGGCTTAGCAGCCCCGCAGCATGTGGGATTCTAGTTCCTCCACGAGTTCAAACCTGGGTCCCGGCATTAGAAGGCAGATTCTTAATCAATGGGCTGCCAGGGAAGTCCCCTTGAAACCTATTTTTAATTTGTTTCCACAGTTAAAAAAAGAAAGATTCAAGTTGGCAAAACCGTGAGTTTATAACATAACGACTAAAACCCATCTTTGGGCAGTTAATTCCTTTAGTGCAGATTTTCTCAGTCTCAGCAGTAGTACCCGCCTGGCTCAAATCCAAATCGTTTGACAGCTCAGAATGTTTTCAGATATTGTCAGATGTCCCCTGGGCGGCAAAATCACCCTTAGCTGAGAACTACCGTTGACCCTTGAACAACTGGGGTGTCGCGGTGCTGACAGCTTTCACAGTCAAAAATCAGGGTGTAAATTTGTAGTCGGCCGCCCTCATCTGAGATTCGCCTCTGAAGCTTAAGCCAGCTGTGGATCGTAGAGTTACTAGAGTATTTATTGGCAATGCTCAGCGTGCAGATAGACCCATGCAGTTCAGACCCGTGTTGTTCAAGGGTCAGCCATTCCACTTTAATTCTACGTTTTCCAAAAGTAACTGCTCTTTGAGCTACCATGCAGATGGTCTCTCTGCTCTAGCCCTTTCCGGTCCCAGCGTTCTCCTGCTTCCCTCTGGCTGGGCCTCTAGCCCCGCTGTGCTGGCTGTGCTCATTCTCACCTGCCTCCAGGTCTCAGTCAGCTGATCACCACCATCTCCAAAGAGCCTTCCCTGTGCTGATGAAGTCCACACCACAGACACATACCATTATTCTCTCTCCTTATCACTGTTTTCTTCCTAGAACTAAGCGCAATCTGGATCTCATTTATGTGTTAACCTGTTTCTCTTTCTTCACCACTAAGAATACAAGTAAGCTTCATTGAAGGTCTCATCTCTTCAGGTCCCACAGGATCCCCAGTGCCCAGCACAGTGGCTCACACACAGTAATCACTCAATAAATTTGATGGACTGAAATGAGGAATTACCCTCTTTCCCTCCCAAGAGCTTCTATGGAGTTTCTCCTACTCCTTTCCATTCATTGTCCCTTCTGCGCTCCTTTGTGACCTTTGTTTAGAACTGAAATGGATAAATGAGCACCAGCAGCTGTGGGTGAAACCGTCACTTTCCTCACTGACTTAACCACTCTTTGGGACAGAAATTGTCCTTTATTTATTGAAGATATTCAATAATTATTCATATTGTTGGATGAACTAATAGATGACTTAAGCAGCAACATTAGACAATTAAAGATGGATCATGCTAGGCTTCCCAGGTGGCACAGTGGTGAAGAATCTGCCTGCCAGTGCAAGAGACGAAAGAGGGACAGGTTAGATCCCTGGGTCAGGAAGATACCCTGGAGAAGGAAGGAAATGACACCCCACTCCCATTTTCTTGCCTGGAAAATTCCACGGACAGAGGTGCCTGGCGGGCTATAGTCTGTGGGGTTGCAGAGTCGGACATGACTGAGCTTGCATGTACGTACGCGTCCCTCGTGGTCCAGAGGCTAAGATGCCCCAGTGCAGGGGGCCTGGGTTCCATCCCTGGTCAGGGAGCTAGATTCTGCATGCCGCAACAAAGGGTTCACATGCTGCAACTAAGACTTGGTGCAGCAAAATAAATTAAAAATATTTTAAATGTTTTGTTTAAATAATGAAAAAAATTGATGAGGCTTTAGAAAATATGAAGGAACTTTACAGATGAGAGTTTGGGTAATTTGCTCAAGGTTGCCAGGGTTTTTGAGAGACCAAGTCACGGCTACAACCCATGGTATCACACCTCTCACTTCAAGGCTCTTTCTTATTTCCAGCCAGTCCAGTTTCTGATCACTTTGCTGAGAAGCTGGCTTACAGCTTAAACACAAAAATCCCAAGACTTGCTTCTTGTCAGCTAAGCTTTTGAGCTTGTATTCTTCATCTTTTGATTAATCCAGCCCTTGGGATAATGGCCTAATAAACTCAAAAGTGCTATATGGTATTTCAAACAACTTTCCATCTTCTTTTATGCCTTTCAGTGCTAAGAGATTGGAAATTGCCCCTGTCAAAGCAAAGTATCTTGTTTGTTTTGGAGGGGAAAAAACGTTTGTTGTAGGAGAAAGTGATCATTGTTTAGAAATTTACAAATAACCAGTTGTTAAAATTTTGCCAAATCCTGTGTCCAGTAGTAAAATAACATATGAAACAGATGAGAATGGAGGGGGAAAGTCTTTTTTGAGATGACTTCTCATTGCCTGAAGTTGACCTTTCTCTCTTTAGACACGTGTCGCTTTTCACTCCGTGTGCCTGAAACAGCTGTCACTCATGAGTTTCTAGGTAGACTTCCGCTTTTGAGAACCAAAGACTATTCAGGGTTCCTTCTTTCTTCTTGGCAGTTTCCGTAGGTAGCACCTGGTGTTATGGTGAGAGACTTGTGGAGTCCTCTCAGCTTTTAGTATTTTGCCGTGGTTTTTTTTTTCTCTTTTTTCTTTTTTTCTGGTGTGTGAGAGCACACTGCCATCCCCAAAAGCAGAGATGCATTTTGTCTGACTGAAACTTTTCCCCACCAAATTCAGTTTAACACTGGAAATTTTTCCAAAGACAGTTTTGACTTGAGCATTATCAAAATAGACATATTGAATATAAAATGTAATCTCTAAATCTTTCTCCTTTTCAGTGCACATAATCATGGTGCCAAATGTAGAAGAAAGAGACTGAGGTGGGGGAGCAGCTGCTCTTCACATCACCATAACTTCCAGCCGCCACAAATCTGACACCACCAGATTCATTCATTCATCAAACATTTATTTTGCTCCTACCATTTATAAAGAACTCTACTTGGCCTTGTAGGGAGCAGAGACATGATGACTCGGTCCCTGAGCTGTGGAACTTTGCAGAGAGAGGGAGTTTGGTAAGAGGGAGAACTGTGAACACATCACTCATATAGAAAACAGTTTGCAAACATTAATGGAGTAGAAATTGTATGATGGCATGTAGAGAAGGGAGCTCTGCATTCTGAATGGGGAATCGAGACAGCTTCACAAAGCAGGTGGCATTTAGGAGGAGAATGTGTGCATGTAAGGTGCTTTGCACATTTTATGGCGGTGGTTTTGGCCACTTCAGAACAATAAAAGCAGACATTTTGCCCATGACTTTAGAAGCAGGAAAGAAAGGGAGATGGAGGAGCTGTCTTTCCACTCCTGTCAGCAACAAGCTTCTGAAAACTCAGTGCTGCTTCGCAATCCCAGGTGCCTTGCTTATGGTTATGGGGAGTATGCCAGCTAGGTGGTTTTGAGTCCGCTCACTTCCGCATTAAGCTGTTATCCTTATTTCCATTGGGGCATACAGTAGCCATGTGATTTTTGGGAGTGGGGATCAGTGGTGTTTATAAAAGTGTTTGTGTGAATGTGACCCTGAAATCCTAGAATTTTAAGTATCACCGAGAAGGAAAGACAAATGATTGAAGTTTTTCATCAAGTCTGTGTGTGTAAATTGGCTGTACCCTTACTTATTTATTGTATTTTTTTAGAGAGGAAGGCAAAGATAAAAAATCGCCGACTTGGCTTTAGCTTTTGCACTTGATCCGTTCATTGGCATCCACAGAGAGGCCAGTCGGTGTGAAAGAAACCCCGAGTATAAGGTCTAAACCTACGCTCCTGCTGCTTTTGCCCACACGCTGTCAACCTAAAACACAGTTCCATGTGTAGGGTGATGGCGTTCATACCCACTCCAGAGTGGCATATCACTTTGTGCATCCTTTGAATTGATCTTTTCCGACTGGCAGAGGAATCGCCATGTGGGCTGTGTGTTTCTGGGGAAAGCCTGGGGTTTAATGAACTGGAACAGGAAATGGCAGGCGCTGTGGTGACGGGCTGCTGCCTGCTCCGGTGCCCTGGGGAGGGTGTTGAATGCTCAGGCATAGACGTGTTCTGTTTGGCTACTTAGTTCTGTTTGCCGCTATGAACTTTGTTGACATGTAAAATGATTTTATTCTTTTCATGTTTATCATTTAATAGAAAAGATTTCAAAGGAAATAGATTTTTAAACTGCCTTTCTGTGATTGCACCGTGGTGCATCTGTACGTGGATCTGAGAGGTGATTTGCCACATTTCTGACAGTCCATATTGTGAGGCCCTTTCTACGCTTTGATGCTTGGAAAATGATGGTTACCAGAATTGGTTCAGAAGTCCTCTGAGAACATAGTCCAACTCGGCCGCACGAGAGGCTTTTTCCCCTTCCTTTAGTTCATACTAACCTAATGCAAATATGTAAGTACTAGTAGCCTCTGACTGAGAAGATCCCTAATTTAAGATTCAGGATACTTACAATCTTAGCGTGAACTGAATGCAATCATACAAGACATCTGAGGCAGGCCTTTCTAACGTCACTTCTCATTAAACAAACAAAAAGCAACTGCTTCCTGCCAAGAGAAAGGTTAAACAGCTGGAAAGTGAGTAAGACATTACACAGTAAATTACCAGTAGAGCTTTAAAAATGAAAGGGAGAGAGAATTGCAAGAAGGCGTCATTCAGAGGTTTGCTGTAACTTACACCTAGAAAAGCTATACCAAAAAGCCAGATTTCTCTGAAGTCATGTTCTCGTATTTGCCAGGGGCTGTGTTAACCTCCGTCACCTCAGTACACAGCACAGAGACTGTAGTTAAGAGGCATTGAGAAAATTCAAAGTGTGACTTCAGCAATAAGCTGTGGATAGTCCCCCTCACCCAACTCTTTATTTAGATACAGGACTTACTCAGTAAACACCTCGAGTGAATGCACATATGTTGCTGTAAGAACCCCGAATATCCAAGTGCTTAACTGGGATACGTTCAAATTAGGCTGGCCTTAGAGAGTGAGTTTGGAAGCTTTCTTTCCTATGCAATTTTTTGAAATAGTTTGGGAAGGATTGGTATTAACTCTTCCCTAAATGTTTGGTAGAATTCACCTGTGAAGCCATCTAGTCCTGGACTTTTGTTTGTTGGGATTTTTTTTTTATTATTAATTCAATTTAATTACTGTAAATTTTTTGTTTTCTGTTTCTTCCGGGTTGAGTCATGGGAGACTGTACATTTCTAGGGATCTTTTCATTTCTTCCGGTTGTCCATTTTGTGACATATAGTTGTTCATAGTAATCTTATCCTTTGTACTTATGTGGTGTTGATTGTGGCTTCCCTTTTTTCATTACTGATTTTACTGATTTGGGCCCTCTTTTTCTTGATGAGTCTAGCTAAAGGTTTATACATTTTGTTTATCTTATCAAAGATAAGGTTAGTTTCACTGATCTTTTCTATTGTTTTTTAAGTCTCTATTTCATTTATTTCTGCTCTTTATGATTTCTTTCCTTCTACTAACTTTGGGTCTTGTTTGTTCTCCTTTTTAAAATTCCATTAGGTGTAGGGTTCAGTTGCTTATTTGAAATTTTTCTTGTTTCCTGAGGTAGGCTTGTATAAATATAAATTTCCCTCTTGGAACTGCTTCTGCTACATCTCACAGATTTTGGATTGCTGTATCCTCATTTTCATTCCTCTCCAGGTGTTTTTTAACTTTCTTCTCTGACGTCCTCAGTGGTTGTTTAGTAGCATATTGTTTGTTGTTCAGCCACCAAATGGTGTCCAACTCTTTGCAACCCTATGGAATGTGGCATGCCAGCTTCCCTGTCCCAGGGTTTGCTCAGATCCTGTCCATTGAGTTAGTGATGCTAACTGTCTCATCCTCTTCCGACCCCTTCTCCTTTAGCCTTCAGTCTTTCCCAGCATCAGAGTCTTTTCCAGTGAGTCACCTCTTTGCATCAGGTGGCCAGAGTGTTGGAGCTTCAGCATCAGTCCTTCCAATGAATATTCAGGACTGATTTCCTTTAGGATTGACTGGTTTGATCTCCTTGCAGTCCAAGGGACTCAAGAGTCTTTTCCAGCACCACAGTTCAAAGGCATCAGTTCTTTGGTGCTCAGCCTTCTTTATGGAAAACAAAGATCATGGCATCCGGTCCCATCACTTCAGATGGGGAAACAGTGGAAACAGTGTCAGACTTTATTTTTTTGGGCTCCAAAATCACTGCTGATGGTGACTGCAGCCATGAAATTAAAAGACGCTTACTCCTTGGAAGGAAAGTTATGACCAACCTAGATAGCATATTCAAAAGCAGAGACATTACTTTGCCGACTAAGGTCCGTCTAGTCAAGACTATGGTTTTTCCTGTGGTCATGTGTGGATGTGAGAGTTGGACTGTGAAGAAGGCTGAGCGCCGAAGAATTGATGCTTTTGAACTGCGGTGTTGGAGAAGACTCTTGAGAGTCCCTTGGACTGCAAGGAGATCCAACCAGTCCATTCTGATGGAGATCAACCCTGGGATTTCTTGGAAGGAATGATGCTAAAGCTGAAACTCCAGTGCTTTGGCCACCTCATGTGAAGAGTTGACTCATTGGAAAAGACTCTGATGCTGGGAGGGATTGGGGGCAGGGGGAGAAGGGGACGACCGAGAATGAGATGGTTGGATGGCATCACGGACTCGATGGACGTGAGTCTGAGTGAACTCAAGGAGATGGTGATGAACAGGGAGGCCTGGCGTGCTGTGATTCATGGGGCCGCAAAGAGTCAGACACGACTGAGCGACTGAACTGAACTGAACTCACATCCTTATACGACTGCTGGGAAAACCACCACTTTCACTGTATGGCCCTTTGTCATATGTTTGCGCATATTGTTTACCTCCACATGTTTGCATTTTTTGCATTTTTTTCTTATAGTTGATTTCTAGTCTTACAGCATTGTGGTTGGAAAGATGCTTGATACGGTTTCAGTTTTCTTGAACTTACTGACACTTGTTGTCTAGCATGTGATCTCTCCTGAAGAATGTTTTGTATGTACTTGAAAAGAATGTGTTTTCTGCTGCTTTTGGATGGAATGTTTTATATATATATGATATTGCATTTGGTCTAGTACGTCATCTAAGACAGTGTTTCCTTATTGATTTTCTGTCTGGATGATCTGTCCATTGATGTAAGTGGGGTCCTCTTCAATTATTGTGTTACTGTCAACCTCTCCGTTTATGCCACTTAATAGTTCAGTTTAGTTCAGTTCAGTCGCTCAGTCATGCCCGACTCTCTGCGACCTCGTGAGCTGCAGCACTTCATATCTGCTGTGTGTGTTTGGGTGTTGTGTGTTGGGTGCATATGTGCCTAGAATGGTCACGTCGTCTTCTTGGGTTGATCCCTTCTTTGTCTTTGTTTGAAAGTCTGTTTTGTCTGCTCTAAGTGTTGCTGGCTCGGCTTTCTTTTGATTTCCATTTTCACGGAGTGCCCTTTTCCCTCCCTACGCTGTCAGTCTGTGTGTCTTCAGATCTGAAGTGAGTCTCTGTGGGCAACATGTGTGTATATGGGTCTTGTTTTTCCATCCGTGCGACTGCTCTGTGTCTTTCTATTGGAATTGCCTGTCCATTCACATTTGTGTGGTAATGGACAGATGTGTGCTTGTTGCCACTGTGAATTGTTTTGTTGGAGCTGTTGTAGTTCATTTTTGTTCCTTTCTTCTTTTGTGCTCTTGCCTTGTGATTTGATAGCTGTCTTTTACATCTCTGTTTTGTGTACCCCCTTAAATACTTATTGTAGATACAGACTGGTTTACTGCTTGTCTTTTAACCTTCCTATTAGCTTGTATGTGATTGATTTACTGCCTTTTCTGTGTGCTTCCTATTATCAGTGAGCTTTTGATTTCTATAATTTTCATGTTTTTAGTTGTGGCCTTTTGTTTTTTGCTTAGAGAAGTCCCTTTAACATTTCTTGTAAAGCTAGTTTGGAGGTGAACTTTTTTAGTCTTTGCTTGTCTGTAAAACTTTTGTCTTCTCTATCAAATCCTGAGTGAAAACTTTGCTGAATAGAGTTCTTGGCTGCAGGTTTTCTCCTTTCTGGTCTTCAGAGCTCCTACTGAAACTTCAGCTCGCAGACTTGTGGGGTTTCCTCTACACAACTCGCTGCTTTCCGCTTGCAGCTCTTAACAGTCCCTTTCTCCTTCATTTTTGCCATTTTAATTGCAGTGTGTCTTGATGTGATCCCTTTTCCGTTTATCCTGTATTTCTTGGACCTGGATGTGTTTCCTTTCCTGGGTTAGGGAAATTTTTAGCTGTTATATCTTCAGATATATTCTCCACCCCTTTCTTCTTCTGGGATCTCTATAATGCAAATGTTAGTATGCTTGACGTTGTCTCAGAGGACTCTTACACTGGCCTCATTTCTTTCTGTTCTTTTCTCTGTTTAGCTTCAGTGACCTCAGCCGATCCATTCTTCTGCATCTTCCAATCTATTGATTCCTTCTCATGTATTTTAAATTTCCTTAGTGTGTTCTCCAGCTCTATTTGGTTCTTTCTGTATAGCTTTTAACTCTTTGTTCAACTTCTCACTGTGTCCATCCGTTCTTCTGAGCTGTCTGACCGTCTTTATGATCATCACTGTGAACTCTGTGTCGGGTAGATCGCCTGTGTCTCCATTCCACCTAGCTCTTCTAGGCTTTATCTTCCTCCTTTGTGTAGGACGTGTTCCTCTGTTGCCTCATTTTGCTGAATTTGCTGTTTTTATCTCTGTCTCTAGTAGGCTGGTTCTGTTTCCCACGTTTGGCGAAGTGGCCTTTTGTGGGCGACGTCCTGTGTCCCAGCACCGCGTGCCTTGGCACCGGGTCCACATGCTCTAGGGGTGCCCCGTGGAGGCTGCACGGGTCCTTCTGTTACAGTGGGTGGCATGGTGGGCGTGGCAGGTCCCCAGTCCAGTCAGGTTGCCAGGCCCTGCCAGGGGAGGAGGCTGCTGGCTTCTGGTTGGCAGGGCCTGGCGAGTCTCGGGGTTAGTGCCAGCCCACTGACAGAGCCAGGTTCTGGGACAGTAGGTGGTGGGGCCAGGGTTTTTGTATCTACTCTTGGCCCTGTGGTAGGTGGGGCAGTTCCTACGTGGCTGGCTGTGGGTTCGAGGTGTCCCAAAGCTGTTTCTGGGGCAGTGGTGAGTGGGCTGGATCTGGCAGAGCTAACCAAGGAGACCAAGGTCCCTGGAGGTGGTATTGGCCTGCTGGGGGGTGGGGGGATGGATTCCAGAGCTGCTGGCTGAGAGGCCCAAGTTATCCTAGAGCTGACCTGCTGGTGGGCGGGCTGGGTGCAAGGGGTCTGCGGTGGGGGTCCCAGAGCTGCTGCTGGGGTGTTGGCTGGACCTTGACAGGGCAGGCTGTGGAGCTGTGGTTGTCCTGGGGCTGGTGTCCCCCTGCTGGCGGGCGAGGTCAGGGCCCAGGGTCACCATGCTGGAGCCTCCCATCAGTGGGTGAAGTGGGGCCTGGGCCTGGTGTCTGCACACTGGCAGGCAGCGCTAGGTCCTATGGGCTCTGACTGCAAGGCCCAGGGCCCACAGAGCTGGGGTTGAACTGCTGGGGGCTGTAGCCGAGGGCCTGGGGTTACTGGGGCTCGGGCTGGTTCACTGGTGGGCAGATCCAGTCCCCAGAGCTCTGGCCGCAGGGCCCTGGGGATCCTGGAGCTTGTGTGGGTCTCCTGGTAGACAGGGCCATTTCCTGACACAGCTCGCTACAGGATCTGGGGTGTCCCAAGCCTTGTGTTGGCCCACGGGTGGGGGGACCAGACCTCACGGTGGCTGGCAGATAGGCCCACAGTGTCTCAGAGCTGGTGTTGGCCTGCGGGTGGGCAGCAGGGGCCCAAGGGGTCCCAGGGCCAGTGCTGGCCTGTTGGTAGGTGGGCTGGGTCCCGCCACGGCAGGCTGCAGGGCTGCGGTGGTCCTGAGGCTGCTGTTCACCCACTGAGGCCTCAGCCCTGGGGCCTGGAGCATGTGAGGTTTTGTGTGCGCCCTGTAAGAGTGGAGTCTCTCTTCCCACAGTCCTCTGGGACTCCCAAAAGTAAGCCTTGTTGGCCTTCAAAGCCAAATGTTCTGTGGGCTCATCTTCCTGGGGCAGGACCCCAGGGCTGGGGAGCCCAGGGTGGGGCTCAGACCCTCTGCTCCTTGGCGAGAGCTTCTTGTACTTACCTTCCGGTTTGTGGGTCCCCCACTCAGAGGTGCGGGTCTTGGCTGTGCCGCTCCACCCCTCCTACCCATCTTGCTGCCCGGCTCCTCCTTTGCATCTGGGTCCTGGTCTTCCTCAACAGTAGCTGCTCTGTAAATAGTTGTAATTTGGGCATGCCCATGAGAGGAGGTGAGCTCAGGTCTTCCTGCTCTGCCATCTTGGCCTGAACTCCAACCGTCTTTTTTAAATGGAATGTTTCTTTATATACACATACAGGCCACCACTCTAAAGCACACGAGTTGGTAGGTTTCAGCATGGTCATAAAGCTGTGCAGCCGTCACCACTGATTCCAAAACACGCCTGTCACCCCGAAGAAGCCGCGTGCTTGTCAGCAGTCGTTCACCATCTGCTCCTCCCCGTCCTCTGTCCCCCATCCAGCTACTGCCTCCATGGATTTGACTGCCACCATAAATGGAGTCAGACAGTGTCTAGCCTTTGGTGTCTGACGTCTTTCATTTAGTAAACAGAGTGTGAGAGTCGTCTCGGTTGAGCCGCACGCCAGTGCTTGATTCCTCTCTGTGGCTGAACAGTGCTCCGCTGCATGGCTCCGCCACAGTTTGCTGTGCCGTTCCTCCGCCAGTGGACATTTGGGTTACCACCTTATTGCTATTAAAAGTGATCCTTATATGAACTTTTTGATTACCTGCCAAACTCTTTTCACACCAGCTGTACTGTTTTATATTCCCAACACAAGTATCTGAGAGCTCTGATTTCTCCACGTCTTTGCCTTGTCCTTTCCATCTCCCCAAACGTTTTTTGTTTCACACCATCCTGCTGCTGCTGCTGCTGCTAAGTCGCTTCAGTCGTGTCCGACTCTGTGACCCCATAGACGGCAGCCCACCAGGCTCCGCCGTCCATGGGATTCTCCAGGCAAGAGTGCTGGAGTGGGGTGCCAGTGCCTTCTCCATCAAACCATCCTAAAGTGAAAGAAAGTGAAGTTGCTCAGTCATGTCCGACTCTTTGCGACCCCGTGGACTGTAGCCTACCAGGCTTCTCTGTCCATGGGGTTCTCTAGGCAAGAGTACTGGAGTGGGTTACCATTTCCTTCTCCAGGGGGTCTTCCCGATCCAAGGATTGAACCTGGGTCTCCCGCATCAGAGGCAGGCGCTTTAGCCTCTGGGCCACCAGGGAAGCCCTCAAACCATCCTAGTGGATATGAAATGATAGCTCATTGGGGTTTTGACTTGCATTTCCCTGTTGACTAGTGGTGAACACCTTTCCATGTGCTTCTTGGCCATTCGCATTTCTTTGGGGGATTGGCTGCTCTAATCCTTTGCCCATTTAAAGGTCGGGTTTTCCTCTTAGAGTAGTTGTAGGCCTTCTTTATATATTCTGGATACAAGTCCTTTAAAGACACATGACGTTCAGATACTTTCTTCCATTCTGTGGATCGTCTCGACGATGCCCCTCAAATCACAAAAGGCTTTGATTCTATGGGTCTCCCGCATCGGAGGCAGGCGCTTTAGCCTCTGGGCCACCAGGGAAGCCCTCAAACCATCCTAGTGGATATGAAATGATAGCTCATTGGGGTTTTGACTTGCATTTCCCTGTTGACTAGTGGTGAACACCTTTCCATGTGCTTCTTGGCCATTCGCATTTCTTTGGGGGATTGGCTGCTCTAATCCTTTGCCCATTTAAAGGTCGGGTTTTCCTCTTAGAGTAGTTGTAGGCCTTCTTTATGTATTCTGGATACAAGTCCTTTAAAGACACATGACGTTCAGATACTTTCTTCCATTCTGTGGATCGTCTCGACGATGCCCCTCAAATCACAAAAGGCTTTGATTCTGATGAAATACAACATGTTTTTCCTCTGTTGCTCGGGCTTTTGCTCTCCTATATAAGGAATCATTGCCAATTCAAGGTGATGACGTTATATGAGTATGGTTTTCCACTAAGAATTTTATACTTACATGTGTATCTTCAGTCTTTTTTGAGTTAACTTTGATATATCGTGTGAGGTAGGGACCCAACTTCATTCTTTTGCATGAGACTATCCAGTTATCCAAGAACAAAAGCGTTGAAGACTCTTTCTCCCATTGAATTGTCATGTTACCTTTGTCAAAACTGTTACCCAAACCTGTGAGGGTTTATTTATAGACTCAAATCTCTATTCTGTTCTATTCTCTCTCTATATATATATGCACATGCACACACGTATGTGTCTACCCTTTTGTCACTGTCACATTGTCTTGATTTCTGTGCCCTTTATTCAGCTCTGAGATCAGAGAAGCGTGCATCTTCCAGTTCTGTTCAAGATTGTTTTGGCAATTCTGGGTCCTGTGCAGTAATTTAAAAACATCGTGTATTTATTTTGACTGTACTGGGTCTCCATTGCTCTGAGCGGGGGTGGTAGCTTTTCTTGTGGCGCACGGGCGCAAGGGCACGTGGGCTCCCGAAGCTGCGGCATGTGGGCTCGGGAGTTGCAGTTGCCAGGCTCTAGAGCACAGCCTCAGTAGGTGTGGTGCTGGGCTGACTTGGCCTGCGGCGTGTGGGATCTTCCTGGATCAGAGATGGAACCTGTGTCTCTTGCATTAGCAGGCAGATTCTGTACAACTGAGCCACCAGGGAAGCCCCTCCCTTACATTAATTTTAGGATTAATTTGTCAATTCCTGCAGAAGAGACACCTAGGATTTTGATAGGAATTGCACTGAATATGCAGATTGGGGAGTATTGTTGTTCAGTAACTGAGTCATGTCCAACTCTTCGCAACCTCACACTGCAGCACACCAGGATTCCCTGTCCTTCACTATCTCCCAGAGTTTGCTTAGACTCATGTCCATTAAGTTGGTGATGCCATCCAACCATTTCATCCTCTGTCATCCCCTTCTCCTCCTGCCTTTGATCTTTCCCAGCATTAGGGTCTTTTCAAATGAGTCAGCTCTTTGCATTAGGTAACCAAAGTATTGGAGCTTCAGCATCAATTTAATGAATATTCAAGGTTGATTTCCTTTAGGATTGACTGGTTTGATATCTTTGCAGTCCAAGGGACTCTCAAGAATCTTCTCCAATATCACAGGTCAAAAGCATCAATTCTTCAGTGCTCAGCCTTCTTTATGGTCCAACTCTCACATCCATACATACATGACTACGGGGAAAACCATAGGTTTAACTAGATGGCAAAGTGATGTCTCTGTCTTTTTAATGCGTTGTCTAGATTTGTCATAGTTTTTCTTCTAAGGGGCAAGAATCTTTTAATTTTATGGCTGCAGTCCCTGTCCACAGTGATTTTGGAGCCCACGAAAATAAAATCTTCCACTGTCTTCACTTTTTCCCCATCTGTTTGCATGAAGCGATGGGACTGGATGCCATGATCTTAGTTTTTTGAATGTTGAGTTTTAAGCCAGCCACTCTCCTCTTTCACCATCATCAAGAGACTCTTTAGTTCCTCTTCACTTTCTGCCAGTAGAGTGGTATCATCTGCATATCTGAGGTTCTTGGTATTTCTCCTGGCAGTCTTGGTTCCAGTTTGAGATTCATCCAGCCCAGCATTTTGCATGATGTACTCTGCATAGAAGTTAAATAAGCAGGGTGACAATATACAACCTTGATGTACTCCTTTCCCAATTTTGAACCAGCCAGTTGTTCCATGTCTGGTTCTAACTTGCTTCTTGACCTGCATACAGGTTTCTCAAGAGGCAAGTAAGGTGGTCTTATTCCCACCTCTTTAAGAATTTTCCAGAGTTTGTTGTGATCCACATAGTCTAAGGCTTTAGCATAGTCAATGAAGCAGATATTTCCTGGAATTTCCTTGTTTTTTCTATGCTCCAATGGATGTTGGCAATTTCTGGTTCCTCAGTGAAGCTATGAACCATGCTGTGCAAGCCGCCCAAGATGGACAGGTCATGGTGGGGAGTTCTGACAAAATAGGCCACTGGAGGAGGGAATAGCAAACCACTTCGGTATTCTCACCTTGAGAACCTCATGAACAGTATGAAAAGGCAAAAAGATATGACACCAGAAGGAGTCCCCCTGGTCGGTAGGTGTCCAATATGCTGCTGGAGGAGAGCAGAGAAATAGCTCCAGAAAGAATAAAGAGGCTGGGCCAAGGCAGAAACGGCGTTCAGTTGTGGATGTGTCTGGTGGTGAAAGTAAAGTCTGATGCTGTAAAGAACCATATTACATACAAACCTGGACTGTTAGGTCCATGAGTCAAGGTAACAGATGTGGGGAGCAGTGCCGTCTTTTCTTTAATTAGGCGTTTCTGTGTGGCTGTGCGGGGTCTTCGTTGCTGTGCGGGCTTTCCTCTAGGTGTGGGAAGCAGGCCTTCCTCTTGGTTGCGGTGCACAGGCGTCTGTTGCGTGGCTTGTCTCGTTGCGGAGCGCAGGCTCTAAGGCGCGTGGGCTCAACAGCTGCAGTCGGTTCCCGGGCTCCAGAGCACAGGCTGAGCAGCTGGGGGCACAGGCATGTTGCTCCGTGACGTGTGGGGTCTTCCCGGACCTGAGATGGAACCCAGGTGGCCACTAGACCACCAGGGAAGGCCCTCCTTTTGTGCTGTTGTTTGTAACGAGTTCGTGGATTCTCATTTACATAAGCCTTTGTAGATTTCAACAGTGAAGCTATCTGGTTCTGGGCTTTTCCTTGTGGGAAGTTTTTTGATTACTGATTCAGCCTTTTTGCTTTACAGGCCTGTTCAGGCTTTCTTTTTCTTCTTGATTCCATTCCAGTGGTGTGTGTCTTTGTAGAAATATTTTCGCCCACCTACGTTATCTAATTTGCTAGCTTACATTGTTCGTAAAGCCCTCTTAGTTTTCATTGCGGTAAGAATGGCCATCCTGTCTCTCTCTCTCCATCTTTTCATAATCTGACTCGTTTCTCTTTTCCCTTGGCCTTTCCACCGGAGGATTTGTCAAGTTGGTCTTTCCAAAGAATCAATTTGTTATTTCATCCATTGTTTTTTCTATTGTTTTTCTGTTCTCTACTTAATTTATTTCTGCTAGAATGTTTATTGTTCCCTCTTGCTTGCTTTAGGTTTATTTTGCACATTTTTTTAGTTTCTTAAGGTGTATGTGCTTAGTGTATAGAAAGTGTTAGTTGCTCAGTTGTGTCCAACCTTTTGTGACCCCATGGTCCGTAGCCCGCCAAGCTCCTCTGTCATGGAATTCTCCAGTCAAGAATACTGGAGTGAGTAGCCATTCACTTCTCCAGGGGATCTTCCTGATTCAGGGATCAAACCCAGGTCTCCTGCATTGCAGGCAGATTCCTTACCATCTGAACCACCAGGGAAGCCCAAGAAAACTGGAGTGGGTAGCCTATCCCTTCTCCAGGGGATCTTCCTGATCCAGGAATTGAACTGGGATCTCCTGAACTGCAGGCTGATTCTTTACCAGTTGAGCTACCAAGGAAGCCTCTTAAGGTATATGGTTAATAATTAATTAGAGGTTTTTTTAAGGAGAACATTTATAACCATAACTTTCCAACTAAGCTTTAGCTGCATTGAGTAACTTGATATACTCTGTTCTTCTTTTTATTTATCTCAAAGAGTTTCCCAGTTTTCCTTGAATTTCCTAATTTTCTTCTTTGACCTCTTGGTTGCTTTGGTGTGTGTGTGTGTGGTTTCCACATATATGTGATTTTCCCACAGTACCTCCTGTTATTGATTTCCTTTAAAAAATTTTATTTAAGTATAGTTAATGTATAATGTGTTAATTTCTGCTGTACAGCAAAGTGACTCATATATATTCTTTCTCATATTGTTTTCCATTATAGCTTATTGCAGGATATTGAATACAGTTCCCTATGTTATACTGTAAGACCTTGTTTTTAGCCATCCTGTATATATAATAGTTCATATCTGCTAATCCCAGACTCCCATCGCCTCCCTGCCCCTCTGCCCCCAGGCAACCCCAGTCTGCTCTCTGCGTCCATCTGTTTTGCAGATATGTTCATTTGTACTGTCGTTTAGATTCCACATATAAGTGACATCACCTGGCGTTTGTCTTTCTGACTTACCTCACTCAGTAGGGTAATCTCTAGGCTCATCCTCGTTGCTGCAGATGGCATTATCTCATTCTTTTTAACGGCTGAGTGATATCCCATCGTAATATACATACCGCGTCTTTTGTATCCCTTCATCTGTCAGTGGACATGGAGGTTGCTTCCATCACTTGGCTGTGGTGAATAGCGCTGCTGTGAACTTGGATGTGCATGTATCTCTTCAGATTATAGTTCCTTCTGAGTGTATGCCAGGAGTGGGGTTGCTGGATCGTATGGCAACTCTTAGTTTTCAGGGAGCCTCCGTGCTGCCCTCCACAGTGGCTGCGTCAGTCTGCACTCCCACCAGCAGTGTGGGAGGCTTCCCTTTCCATCACACCCTCTCCAGCATTTCTTATTTGTTGAGTTTTTAATGATGTCCATTCTGGCCAGTATGAGGTGGTAACTTCATTACAGTTTTGATTTGCCTTTCTCTAATAATTAGTGGTGATGAGCCTCTTTTTTATGTGGCTGTTAGCCATCTGTATGTCTTCTTTGGAGAGATGTCTGTTCAGATCTTCTGACCATTTTTTGATTGGGTTGTATTTTTGATAGTGAGTTTCATGAGCTGTTTGTAAATTTTGAAGATCAATCCCTTGGTTGGTTGCTCTGTTGGCAAACATTTTCTTCCATTCTCTGGGTCGTCTTTTCATTTCAGTTTTGGTTTCATTTGCTATACAAAAGCTTTTAAGTTTAATTAGGTCCCATTTGTTTCCATTTTTGTAAGTTATTTTAAATTATGAAACAGAAGAACTGATCTTCAAGTTGCAGGTGTTCGATACAAGCTTTTTATTTCCATAACACTAAACGCATGGATCTAAGAAAACTGTATTTAATGAGCAAAGTTTTCAAAGGAAAGAGAAAGCAGGTCACTCGTTCCTGTACAGCAGTAGTCCAGTGAAGGCAAAGCTCTCAGTGTATTGTGCGAGGTGAAAAGGAAGCTCTCAGGCTTCCGAACTGCAGGATCTTCTTAAAGCCCAGGGACAATACACTTGGTTGGCTTTTAGGGCGTCTTTTCAGACAGTCTCATTCACCATCAGCACTCCAGGCAGGGCAGGTCAGGGCCTTTCAGAGCCAGGAAAATCCTCCTGCAGTGCTTAACCATACGCATCTTGAGGCCTGTAGATGAAACTCCATATCAAAAGGAGGCTTGGGTCCCAAACAAGTATTGAGTGGCCCACTTATTTGTCAACCAAAATGATTTCTTTAGTGCATGGACAATTCTGCCGGATTTATTAAGTCCTTGTATAGGCTTACTCCTGTGGAGGGTGCAAGGATGAAAAGCACGATTCTCAACTTCTAGGGGTTTTATGTTCTAGGGGAGAACCGGGCAGGGGAGAATTCCAGTTAAGAGGTTGTGTGCTGGAGAGAGCACTTTTGGAAGAGGAAACTGAACTAGGCCTTGACAGACTAAGATTCTTCTTTCACGAATGTGGATGAGAAGCGCAAGCAATTCTTCATACTGCAGCCCGAGTGATCCTTCTGAAGCACAAACCGAATGGTGACAGTCCTCTAGCTAAAGCCCTTCACCGAGGAGAAGTCTCTACACTCACCTTGTTTCACGAGTTACAGTGCCAAGCACACAGTGAACTGGGAAACTGAGGCCCAGGGGGGTCGTGCCACCCCCAAGGCCAGGCACTTAATGGCAGAACCAACCCAGGACCCCGGGCCCCGGGGACACTCCTCTCCTTAGGCGCCTCCACAGCCTGTTTAGGGTAAAGAAAATAAAGGAGCACCCTAGGCAGGAGCACATCCACAGGCTGTGGCAGGCAGTCCAGCCGTTCACACCCGCGGGCGTGTTGCCTGTGTCCACCCAGACGGACACTCAAGATGGCTGCTGACCGAACGGGGAAAGGTGCTGAGACTGTATGTAGCGGAATCCTGTTTGCACGTAACTAACGATGTTGGAGAGTGGCAGCAAGAGGTCTGGAATAATACTGAAGGAGGGGCGTTTGGCAGAACTTTCACTTGTTAACATATACCTTTGTTGCTAGAGTTTTATGTTTGTGTGTGTGTGTGGTTCATCTTGTTTTATTTACAAGGAACATAAATCTTATTTCTAATTAAAAAGAAACTTCTAACAGCCCTCTGCTGGCCCTCAGGATCGTGTCCAAACTCCTTACTGAGGCCCCTCTTGATCCGTCAGCCTCCAGGCTTCCTCCCTGACTCCAGCTCCCAGAGCTCCGGGGCTCTCTGCCCTCTGGGCTGTGGGCTTCCCGTTCTCTCTGCCTTTCTCTTCTCTTCGCTCTTCTCTCTTCTCTTCGTGGGGCTGCTTCTGTTCATCCTCCAGGGCTGGCGCTTCCTGAAGTCCTTTCTTCCCTGTAGATTGGCAGCGTACTGCCTTGCCTTCCTTCCCCCTTTGCTTCCTGGCCTGCTTTGCCAGCTCCTTTCTTCCCCCTGGCCTTTGGCTCAGTCCTCGGCCACCTCTTCTCTCGGGGTGAGCGAGAACGTGCCCACCCCCTGCCTGCGTTGTCACTCTGCCTCCCTCCCCCACGTCCAGCCCCAGCCCACACCTCCCTCTGAGCATGCAAATCCTCCAGCAGGTGGCACGGTCGTCCTTCCATGTGCTTCTCCCCTCTCTGCAGGGCAAATACTTTTCTTTACGGTATGGCTGCTCCCTTCTCACCCTGAGCACAAAGGCTCTGTACCTCCTCCTGAAGGTTTGTGAAAACACAACTCTGGTGTTCTCCCCGCTGAAAACCCCTCAGAGGCTTCCCACGGCTCTAGGGACATAGACCATCCTCTTCAAGCCCAGACTTGGCTTGTCTGAGCTAAGCCCAGCCCCCTCTGTGCCCCCTGCTCTTCAGCCCCACTGGCCTTACAGTGCCTCCCCGCAAAGGGCCTCGCTTCCGGCCCACGGCCCTGCTGGCCTGGCCGCAGACTCTCCTGCCCCAGGTTGGTGCCTGGTTACCACCTCTTTCTGTCCACAGAAAACACACTCCTCAGGAAAACCCTGATGCTGAAACCAGAGCCACGCCCTGATGGGGGCTCAGAGCCCCGTCACAGCCCTCCTCAGGGTTACCGTGAAGGTCTGCATAACCCGTGGACCCACCAGGCAGAAAGCTCAGGCTGGGGACCGGGCTGATTTCCCTCTCTCGGTGTCCACAGGTCTGGCAAGGACAGGCACTCAGAAACGTGCAAGTTGAGGGAGAGGAAATGGATGAGAGCTAAGGGAAGAAGTTCCGTGGCGGGGAAGAACAGTTGAGTATGCCTGGGAGACCAGCTGCTGCCCGAGCAAGGAATCTGGGCTATAGTTTGTGAACTGAAGGAGGCCAGCCATGCTCCTGGGGCGAGACAGCTGAATTACACCGATCAGTGCAACAGAGGGTGACGGGATGACCGAGTGCGTTCCAGAAGGCCTTCCATAGCCAGTCTGGATCGATACAGGCTGTGTCTGAGAAAAGGGACTCGCGGCTGGACTTTCTCTTCTGTTTGCCCGTCCCGTCTCGTGTCACTGCTCCAGGGGAGTGACTCTGGAGGACCTCTCTCTCAGCAGCCCTGGTGCTCCATCTGGTAGCCCATCAGGACGGGCAGGCCCACAGTGCTAACCAGGGGACCTTTCTTGAGCACAGTGTCCAATACTTTTTCAGTTCATTTTTTCTTTTAAACAGGTGTTTACTGAAGTAAGCAATGACCTGCAGCTGTCAGCTCCTGCGTGGCAGACTCATCCAGCTTACTGGGCACAGGGGTGGGTTACACCCCAAAGGCTGCTGCTGCAGGGCACCTGGACAACACGTGGACCTCCTCCACACCTGAGAGCGAAGGGACCTCAGGTAAGCGGCCCATGATTGCGCGATGATTAGGCTTGTGAGAAACTGTGTAACTGGAGGTGAGGCCTTGACAGCAGTGTCTGCTTTGGGAGCCAGGCTGGGGTCACCAGCTGCTAGGTTACACTTAAGCAGACCGCCTTCCCTACCTGTGACTGTGAGTGCAAGGCAACCCAGATGCGCCTCCACACTAGGCTATAAAGAAACAATTAACCACGGTTAATGGCCCCTAATTTGTTATTTCTGTATTCTATTCCCTAGGTTCCCTCCTAAGTTATTACCCATGAAGAAGCATAAAACTGCACATAAAGCTGTGTATTTCATAGAAACAAAGTGAGTGAGTTCTTTTTTATTTCCTTGTTTTTTAAAACAATGGGCCTTCCTCGCTAGAAATGAGGTCCACTCCCACAGCTGGGAAAGGCTGCTGCTGCTCAGGGTCTACACCATTACAGTCCAGGGACAGGACAGCTAGTGTCAGGACCTGACCCAGAATGGAGCGTGAGCCCGTGCACTCTACTGCAGGAGGCGCGCGTCAGGCCGGACAAGGCCCTTCTGAGCCCTGCGTGTGGCTGTGGAGGCTGTGCACACAGCGTCCTGGGTCCTGGTGGCGGGGGAGCAGGAAGACTCCACCCGGAGGAGCTCAGCACACAGGCAGCTCCTCCCTGGGCAGGGCCTCTGCAGCAGAGGGAGCATCAGGGAGGCCTGAACAAAGCCCGGGGGCCAGGGGGCAGATGGGGGGCCTCCCAGCTCTGACCTGCCTGAGGTGAGCGAGTAGAAGGCTGGAGGGTCAGAAGGGAACTGGGGGCCTCAGGCCACCGGGAGGAGGGGCGGGAATGGGTGTAGAGAACACTGGGGTTGAGGCTTGGAGAGAGGGAGTTTCTAGGCATGGGATTACCCCGGTTCTCTTTTATGAAGTAGAATACGTCAAGTTTAGACGATATTTCTCCCCTCTCAACCTCTATCCTTCCCCTCATTCTCCACCGCGATAAATGATCCTGTGGATGCTGTCCGTGCCGCTGGTCAGGGCGGAGCCTGCAGCGCGTGCTGCCCCTCTGCCTCAGCAGTGCTCGCTGCCTCCTGCCATTTCCCTCCAGGTTCCTGCTGGGCCTACACGTCTGCGTGTCTCTGGATCCACTGAGGCCACCCCCACTTCTGGCCTTGTCTGTGACAGCAGCCGCCTCACTGCCTGGCTTTTGGATCATCAAAAGTTTAAGTCCTCATTCTGCTGCAGGTTAGCTGAGCAACCTTGGATAGGGCTCTTCACCTCGCTGAGCCTCAGCTGCTTCATCTGTAAAATGGGGATGAGAACACCTATCTTAAACAATGGTGGTCTGGACAAAAGGGGCTTAGCACACAGTACATGCTCAATGGATCGGCTTCTTGTCTCCCTCTGCATCCCTCAGGCCCTAGTTGACACGTTACTTCCCTAGGCACGCTCTCCTGACTTGCTGAGGTTCCCACCGACCCCCAGACTGCTCCGCAGGTTCTCACACTTACCCATCCTCTGTCAACAGACCTCTCCCTGAACACAGGATTCTGGCTTTCTCTGCCTTGGCTACTGAGGTACCTGGCATGAAGTAGGTGTTCTTTTTTTGCTATTTGACTGCTCTCCTTGTACATAATCAAAGGTTTCCAGGCGTGGGGAGGTCCCTGTAATGTTCCCCCACCAACTCCAGGTAAGTGGACAGATG
Organism: Madoqua kirkii; assembly: GCA_006408675.1. Taxonomy (NCBI): domain Eukaryota; kingdom Metazoa; phylum Chordata; class Mammalia; order Artiodactyla; family Bovidae; genus Madoqua; species Madoqua kirkii. The sequence continues at coordinate 22,050 of SJYC01076436.1, forward strand.
ACCACATTATATAAACAAACAGTGGAAACCAGGACTACCCCACCTGATTTAAGTTAGACCTTGGGCGCTGGGGCCACTCATCATAGCAGATCCCATTCATGAGCAGCAGACCTGGGTAAGACCCACTCAGGGCCAGGCTGCTGCGCCAGGAGCCAGTGCCCCAGACTGACACCCATTTCCCTGGGAACACAGTCGGGCTGGGGCAAGCCCACCCCCCGGGGCAAGGACGGCGGCCCTCCGCTCATCGACCCAGGGCCACCCGGGCGGTTGAGCCAGCGCTGCTTCTCAGGCCTTGACTGCTCCCCACTGAGGCTGACCGATCACAGGAAAGGTGTGCACGCCAAGGGGTCGATGCCTTGAGAAGCCCAAGATATGGAGGGACTGGGTGGTGGTTTTACCTTCGTAAAATAGCATGACTAGAAAAGTACGTTAAAAATCTGCCGAGGTTGATGAGTTATGAGATGAGCTGTTGTGAAACCCACCTCTCTCCACAAGATCACTTGTCCTCTCCCACCCTAGACAGGGCCAGGGCCCTGGCTTCTGTAGTTGTGTCTTTGCACCTGAAATAACACTTCGGCCTGGTTCTGAGCTTTTAAAGAATGGAACCGTTCGGTAGGTACTTTCCTCTTCCTCCTTTCAGTGTACAGGGGACTCATCCATGTGTCTGTGTACGTAACCAGCTCCTTCACTCACTGCTTGGTATGCTCTGCAGGTGAGCGTTTCAGACTGTTGCCCCCTTGCCCCTCTGGCGGGCACCGCGCTGGTTTTGGCTTGTGTGCTTTACTGCCTTCCGGTGAGGCTGTCCTGGGGGACTTGCTGAGGTAGCGGGGGAGAAGCAGCGGTGGGCACAGCGGTGGGCAGGCAGGAGGGACTCCCGGCCCAGAGAGGGCTGTGGGAGCGGGGCGGGCGAGGCTGTGGAGGAGAGGGTGCCGAGGGCCCCTCCGGGAGTTTACCCCTACTCGGACTACGGAGTGCAGCTCCCCGCTGAGGGCGGGGTCCAACCCCACCTCCTGTGCCTGCCGTCTGAGCCCACTGCTCTGCTCCCTGGAGGCACCTCTGGTGGCTGTCCTTCCAAAGATGGGCAGACATCAGGAGGTGTGTGTTTGGGAAGTTCAGGGGGCGCCACTGCCCAGAATGGAGGTGAGGCGCCAGCACGGCGGCCTGTGGCTTAGCCCTCACCTGCCCTGGAAGTGAGGCTCCCAGGCAGGGCCACCCAGCCAGAGGAGCTGTCCCTGGTCACACGGCCCCCCACCGGGGCTGGATCTTCGCTAGTTCACACCGGGGACCACCCTGGCTAGAGGTGGCCAGGAGTCCTGTGAGCACTGAGAGCCCTTCTCCAGTTGGGCAGGTACAGGCGAGAGAAGTTCCTTGCCTTGGAGCAGGCCGGCTGCCTAGCAAACAAGAAGGGTTCCTGCCCCCTCCAACTCTGGACGGCATGGGAAAGCAGGGAGGGGGCACTCCGGCGGAGCAGAAGTTCAAGTGCACACTTTCAGGATGCTCCCCCGGGGCGGCATGGCAATTAACTTCGTAAAACACGACTATTTCCTCATTGGTTCCTCCACAGCGGAGAATCACAGCAGACTGGAGTGGTCACAGCCACAGCCTAAATCAGTGAAAGAGCTAGAACACAGGTCCCACGATCTCTGGATTAGGGCAGCACAGACCTACAGAGGCATGGGCCTAGGCGGACACCCGCCCTGGCTTCCTCAGGCTAAGAGCTGTCTCAAGCCGGATGGAGTCGGTGTCTGCTGCCACTTACCAATGAGCGCAGCCCCTGGCCAGTGAGGACTCAGAACGAGGTCCAGAACAAGTGAGAAGAGCTGCATGGTGGGCGGTTTGACTATCAAAGGGCTGAAGAAGCTCTCTGGAAAACTGGAGGCGGCCTTGACTAAAAACCACCCTTGTGGCTGACTGTGTTGTGGAAATCAAACATGAAACTATGTCCTGTGTACAATCACATAACTTTAGCACGGAAATATATATATATATATATATATATATATATATATATAATCAAATACTCTAAGAATTAGCTCATAGATGCAAATACACTCTACTAATAGATACTTGTTCCAGTCAAGCCTTTCCACTGTTGACTATGTGAAACTCTGGTCTCTGTCTACAGTAGGTTAACTCTAAAAGGGCTTTCCAAGTCCCAGTGCTTTCTGGATAATGAGGATCTTTTATCTGCCGTCTTCCCTAACAGACGGCAGTGGCAGAGACAGAAATGCCACATTATCTCCTGGGATAGGGAGCATCTAAGTCACCAAAGAAGGCTGTGCAGAACCACTGGTCTCATTAGTTGTTAAAAGAGTGAGTCAGCTGGTATATCCAGAGCTGTCAGAAGCAAAGTATAAGCTGAGGTCTCAGTTAGGGCCCCAGAGATGAAGGGCAAACAGGTGACTTCAGACACCCCGGCTCTTGTCCTCAGCTTTTCAGGCCTTGGTGGTGATCTCTGAAAATTCAGAGGGCTTTCTTTGGAGGGCAGAGCTACGGAGGACATGAGAGGCAAGGGTGATCCAGATGTCCACGTAAGGAGAGGCAAAGGGTTCACCCCTCGCCCTCCCCGCCTCAGGCAGCGCACAGGAGCCATGGGCAGTGGCTTTAGCTGCCAAGGTTCCTTCCTGCCTAGTGTGGCTCAGAACTTCCTCGGATGGACGGGGCTTTGGGGAGGAATTCAGCTACTGTCTGGAAAGAGGAGGTTAACTTCCTACCTGGACGTGGGGGCGAAGAAGGCAGAGAGGCATCAGGTTCGCAACTGCTGCAGGCTGACTGGGAAGGAACTGCACCATCCCAGCACCTTAGACCTGGCGCACAGAGGACTGGTGACAAGGCCCCGGCTGCAGCCCTCCTGGCTCAGCCCTCCTTCCAGCTGACAAGACTGGGTGAGCATTGTCCTAGGCCCCTGAGAACTAGTCCCTCGGGCTGATGCTTCGGGCTGCTCAGGGGAATAGCTGATGCCTTAACAGCGTCTCCGAGCCCCTGGGGAAGGCAGCCTTCATGCATTTCTGGCAGAGACATGGATGGAACTGTTGTTCCCTTGATTTATACACGTCTCCAAGGAGGCATGTGTGGAAGGAGAGCAGACAGGTGAACATCAGGAACGCCAGCACCACACAGGGGCAAGCACAGGGCAGCCTGGCCCAGCCCGGCAGGCCAGCTGCAAAGGCAGAGAGGCGGCAGGCGCAGCAGGCCCTTGGGGCCCCAGAGCGCACACGTGTTGGGCACAGATGTCTGAGGCAGCAGCTGGCTGCCCCATCAGGTCAAATGAAAGAACAGAAGTGTCACCCAGGTCAGGTCCCCAGGGCTAGCAGGAACTTCAAAACTGGGAGCCGCCCCAGTAGAGTGTATCGGCAGGTGCCAGCATCTAAGGGGGACTTGAAAGACCTCCAGTTCTAGGGGATGGCTCTCCAACAGGCAACGTACAGTAGGGGAACCATTTATAATTAACTCAATCTTTTAATTTGGGTGACGAAGCCTTAAGTATGTTCACCCACCCTGGGCTCCTGGCATTGGAGATGGCAAGCAGGGTGAGCTGAAGGTAAGGTCGTCACTCTTCTGCAACCTTAGGCTCACCTGCTAAGTAGCAGACACAACCTGGCCCAGGCCCCTGCCTCAGACATTCGCACTGCGCAGAGGCAAGGCCCCCTCACTCTCTCCCGCCTGCTGCGCACCTGCAGAGCCGGCTGCCCTGTGTAGCTCCTGGCTTGTGCAGTCTTCAGTCAGGAACCTAAACCTCGCCAGCTGTTGGCAAACTGAGGCCACGTCAACTCCAAGCAGTTTTTCTCTGGCCCCTTACCCATTGCTTTTATAGGATTCTAAAGCAGCAGTGCACCTCCAGACCTGCATCCATTAAAATATATCGATATTAAAGTTCATATATGAACTCTGAAGTCTTCGACTAGTGACACAGTTGCACGTTATTGGAAGTAAAGTCAGATCAGAATGTTACCTCTGTAGGGTGGAAGACCCAGGGCAGGGCCAGCTGTCTTCAAGTTTTAAGACTGGTGAGACAGGAACCCGTCTGGCTCTGATCATTCCCAGTATCCGCCAGCAGTGAGAGTCACCTTGTCTCATGGACAGAGGGGCCGGGGCACTTACTAGGTCCTCATCGTCGACCCCACCGTGGGGCCAGTGCTCTGCTCCAGCTGTGGAGGTGCTCAGCTGGTGCTGCAGGGCTGGATTCCACCCCAAGCTTGTGGGCTCAGAAACCCCAGTCTACACCAAATAACTGGTTTTGAAACTGGCTTTGTGGCAGCACCTCAGAGGTCCCCTGCACTCCTTGACTCCAAGTGTCATATTAAATAGTGAAAATCATCCGTAACAGGTACGCTCAGAGATGCAGTATGCGTGGCTCCGGCTGCTGGAGCCCTCAGGTGAGGCCTCCGGCCTCGTGCTTGGAGGGCTTCTTGGGAGGGTGCTGCTGCTGGGAGGGCGCAAGCCTGGTGCTGGGGCCACCTCGCCTGGCTGCTGGTGGCTGTCGCCATGTGTAGTTTTAGTGGTTGTATCACGTGATGTATGGAAAAAGGGGCTGAAAGCAGGTCCTGGATAGTTCTGTTTGTCAAGCATCTACTTCAGTTTTGTCTATAACCAGAGACTGCAGACAAGCTGTAACTGTTCCCATTTACGTAGATAAAAATCAGGCTTTTTCCTCGATAGCTTTCCAAAGAGAAGCAGGTGTGAGTTGGACACTGATTCACAACCTGCACTAGTCAGCGACGCCTCCCCACTCCGGCCCTTGCCACCCCACTGATTTTAAGACATGACGACTTGGATTTAGTTCATTCTATTAACATTGTTTTTAGGTACTTGAAAGGTTAAAAGGAAAAAAACGGATTATATATAGTATCAAAACTTTTTGATTTTGGTACCAGGGATCAGAGCACTTACAGTTTAAGCTTTTGTGTAGTGACTGCTAGGCTCATCTCCAAGATTTCTGATTTGGCTAATTCAAAGAGAACCAGGTTAGAATAACTCTGTTTACCCAAGGCTGCTTTCTGGAAGCCCAAGAGCTCTGAGTGGAAGGCATCAGGAGAGAATATTTCCTATGCACATTTTGCTTTCACTGGTAACCCTGGCTGAATCTTTGCTGCTCCCTGAATCTCGTTTTTCTCAACAAAGCATCACAAACTCAAAATGGATTAAAGACATAAATGTCTATACTATAAAACTCTTAGAGGAAAACATGGGCAGAATACTCTTTGATATAAACAGCAGCAATATCTTTTTCAGTCCATCTCCCAGAGTTATGGAAATAAAAACAAAAATAAAGGGGACCCAATTAAACGTGAAAGCTTTTACACAACAAAGGGAATCACAAACAACGTGACCCACAAGGGATCAGTCACCCAATAGCTCATACAACTAACAACAAAAACCCAATCAAAGGGCAGAAAACCTAGACATTTTCCCAAAGGAGATATACAGATGGCCAACAGCCACATAAAAAGATGCTCATCACCAATAGTTATTAGAGAAACGCAAACCAAAACTATTTACTACACAGAAACAGAGTGAATGTATGGTTACCAGAGGGGAGGGGAGGGGTGAGGCAGGAGAGGACAGCTTGGGAGTTTGGAATTCACCTGTACACACCGCTGTTCTTAAAACAGATAACCAACAAGAACCACTGTAAACAATAAAACCAGGAGGGTGGGTTAAATCAGGAATTTTAATCATCCAAACCTTTCTTTAAATCCAATCTTAAGTGGAAGCCCGTACTGAAAAGGGCTGGAGGCTGCTCCCCACAGAAGAGCATGAAAACCACAGATCTACTCACCTAAGGCCCTTTACCCGCCTCTAATGTCAGGATTTCAAATCCCAGGCCTCTGAAACACAAATGGGGACTCCTGCTGTCCCTTCCTGGCCAGGCCCCTCTGTCTCCTGAACAGACTAAGGGGAAGAGTGGATTTACTCCAGGCACCTAAACACTGGTCACACGACTGACTAGGGCTGAACACCTGTGGGTGGAAACGGCATCTCCTTGGTTCAGTCACTCAGTCTACAGCAGAGTCAGACAGTAGCAGGAACTACTGTCAGCAGCAACGGGCTATTTCACCAGGATCCAAGCCTCAGGGGTTAAGTTCTGCATTTAGAAAAAAATCTTAAAACCAATCTGGAAGCAGTTGAAAGTCAGTTTTGAAAGCCGATGTAAAATTTCACTGAAAATACAACTGAAATGCCAACTGCCATGAGCAGTGTAACAGAAGCTAAGAACATGGATATGATAGGGAAGACAGTAAGTGGTAAATAAAATACAACAGCATTTAAAATCTTTGTTAACTCCTACTTCAGAGGGTACCCTTTCCCCTCCTGGCTCTGACCAAGAAGAGCCCCGTTTGACCAGGAAGCAGCTGGTATCTGTACAACAGGCAGCAGACTCCTCCAAACAAGGAAGAGGACGCGGGCGGCACCGCGTGGTGTGCCGGGGCTGGGGAGACCGTCTCGGGAGTCCGAGGCTTGGGAGCAGAGCCACCGCCTCTCACATTCTAGCCTGCCCTCCAGGAGCTCACCGCTAAGCTCCACTTAGAACAAATGGTCTTAGCCGATGAAATCAAACAGCTGGACCCCTGCCATGCTTTCCAAACTCCAGCTGGAGAGCCAGTCATTTTGCTGCACAGCCCAGGCCCATCGTCACCGTTAGCGGCACCCTCAGCAAACGCGGCACACCGCTACACAGGAGGATTTCATGGCAGGGCATCACCCAGCCTTGTGGGCCGAGCCAGGTGTATCAAGCCAATGGCCTGAAAACCGTTCTAGGGTTTACTCTTGACTCCCATTTTGATTTTTTTTGATAGCTGTAAGCTTAACAAATGTTTTGGGAGCATTTTGTTAATTCCCCTTTAAATGTGCCACAGTGTTTAATTCTTTAGAATGTTCTTACTAATGTAGAAATAAACAATGAGCATTTTAGCAAAATCAATTTTCTGTACACCTTTACTAGGAAGCTTAGTGGATCACTGCAGCTCTATCATTTTTTGGACTGGGATCAAGACCAAAGTACAGAAAGGAGGGAGATACTGAGAGACCCAGGAAAGGCAAATCCGGAGATAACGATGACGACCTGGCACCTCAAGGTCACCTTTAGTGCTCCAGGGCTCAGAGATCGAATACCTCTGAGTGAGGAAAACTGGCCGTGTCCTCGGACAACCAACTCCTCCACGTGTAGCCTCCCTCATGGGGCACTTCCTTACCTTCTGCCCACACTGTGCAGGTCCTATCCATCCTGATGCCAGCAGTTCCCCATCTATGGCCCCAACAGCACTGTTAGATTCTCCCAGTATTTCTAACTTACCAAGGGCTAAAGCATTAGCCCTTAGGAACAGGAGCTCTGTGTAGACACATACTCAGGTTTTCACAAAGTGGTCTAAGCCCAGACTCAGCTCCTTGATGGACTGAAGGCCGCTGAAGTGGCACCTCCCTCACACACCTGCCACATGGCATACACAGATCTCAGACTGGAACCAGCTGGAGTGTGTTAAGTGTGTGCACTTTAAGCAGTGAGTGCATCCAGAGTGACCCTGGGAGGCTTTCAGGTGGCTCGTCACAGGCCACTTGTCAACAGCCCGCAACTCACCTCAGAGGTAAGGCTGGCAACCCAGAGGTGGGCACTGCTCGGTACCTACTCACCCTTGGAAAGAGTTAGCTGCACCACGTTATGTCCCCCAGAGGCCCAAGGGATAGGAAGGGTGCCCAACAGTGACACGGGAAAGAAAATCCCTCTACAGAGAGCAGGAGCGAGTGAGGAAGGGACGGGAAGCTACGGCCTCCTTCCCGACTGGTGGGAGACCTGAGAGGGGAGGTTCCTCCCTCTTGAAGGCGGCGGCAGGAGGCCTCCAGTTACGCACACAGCCCACTCGCACCCGGTTCGGTCTCCTCCGCCCCAAGGAGTCTGCCGAGGACAGGCAGAGGCGTGCTTTCTGGCCGCCCTCCCGCACCCCCCTCAGTCTCCACTGCGTGCAGGCCTCGGTGCTCACCTGCTGCTCAGGCGCTGCCGCCGCTCCCTTGCTGCATGGGGCTAAGGGCCCGGAGCACTGGCTGAAATCAGTGAAAAGCCAGATGACAGAGGTAGCTTTAATTACTGTTGACACTCAGTTCTTCGGATAAGGAAAAATGGCTGACTGTGTGCTTTGCCTTTTTAACTTTGGAGATCATAGGGGCAAAAACCATCAAGGAAATGTGCTTCAGTGGGTGGGCATCAAGGTGCAGGCTCCCTGCCAAGGTCTAGAGCTAAAAAGAAATCTAGCTTTCCTGTGTCAAAGTTGAATTTCTCAGCAGCACCTCAAATTGCTTCCATGTCAGAGGGAAATGGGATGAAGGGAAATAAACCACAGGGAGAAAAATCAGAACGTGCTAGCAAACGCTACCATGCGGAACACTAAACTTTATTCACTTTATTTATATATTTAACAGTTCTAAAGTATTTACTTCTTGCTTTGACAAAAAAATGAAAAATATAGGCGCGCCGATCAACTCCTCTTTAGGAGAAAAGGGTTATATGTACAGCTACGGAGAGTTACGGTTCCTCCTTTACATACAAAGAAAAACATTAATAAAAAAGTGCTTCATTGATCAAAAAAGGGCTAAGAGCTGCAAGCATTTATTCACACTGTACATCAGACCCAAGAAACCCGTAATCATTACCTCTTGGCACCTGTCACTAGGAACTGCACAATCTTCAATTAGACTGGTTTCTCCCAACCTGCAAGGCCTGACCACACAGACTGTGGAGGAGAACTTACACCCTGTTTCACTCAATGTGAATTCTGAGCAGCCTGCTGCCACTGGAAAGTCAGCCGTGCTCAGGGGCCCTTGGCTTTGCCTGGACTGACAACTCCAGGGAAGGCTCTGGGCCAAATCTTGGCTATACCCAGGCACACACAGGAGCCACCTTCCTGAGACACAACTTGCCCTTCGCCAGGGAGCTGCTCCCAAAAGGTCGGGAGAGTTCCCAGACCGCACCCCCACTGCTCACCACAATCCACCTCATTACCAGGTAGCAGCTTTTTGCAGCGCCGAGCATGGCCCTTCCCCGGGGAGGGAGGGCAGGCACAAACAAGGACACCAAGATCACAAAGCACAAACCTAAACTCTGCTCCACCCTTCTCCATACCCACCTCCACCACAAATCCTGATTTAAGGCTCTTTGAGGGCCACATCAAGGCTTGCTGACGAGGTGCCTTGCATCTCTGACAGGCTACGTCCCTTCTCTAAGGAACCCTGCAGTCACCACGTTGCCCTCGTGGCTGACAAGCAGCACAGCAGCAGGGCCGGGCTCCAAATGGTGGTGGAGGAAGGCTGGTTCTGTGGGACACGCTCCCCCTTCCAGACGCTTGCACTCTGAAAAGACCGATTCTACCCTCAAGGGGGAGATCCAAGATTGTTTGGGAGTGGGGCGGCTTGGGAACCCTGAGTCTGGACTTCCCTGTGCTGGCCGAGGAAGAGAGTGTTCTGGGGACCAGCCCTGGGAGGGGCTCTCAGGGCTCCCCGGGCTCAGCGCACACTCTGGCCTTGACTGCAGCGGCAGGGCGCTGTGCTCTGCCCGGTCTGACACCCAAGGGTGGGAAGAGCTGCCCGCCTGGCTGAGGGGGCCGACACTGACAGTGAGGGGAGCCCAGACACCTGGGTCCCTCAACAAGGTAACAAAAGAATCCCGTAGAGGAGGAATGCCAGCCACCCACGGCCAGCCCTCTCGGGGCCTCAGGAGGGTGCCCCCTCCCAACCCCACTCCCACTCCTCTGCCTATGGGGAGACTGGCCCAGCCCCTCTCGGGGGGGAGAGGGCACAGGGGCACTGCTCTTAGGGCAGATGCTCTCGGCGTCCTCAGAAGCAAAGGTTTCCACTCAGCTCTGATGTGGCGGTGGTAATGAGGATCTGTCACAAACGGCAGTACCGGCGTTATTCCCTGCTGTCTAGCTCAGGCCTCCACTCCTGACTCAACCAGCCTCCTCCCATCCTGAAGAACAAAGCACCTCTCAGCATCGCTTGACAGCTGGCAACCTCTGGTCTTCCGTCAAAAAAAAATTTTTTTTTTTTTTAAGACAACCAGTGTACTTTCCTCTTTTTTGGAGGCAGGAGGATAGAAAATGGAGGAGAAAAAACATGGGGGTGGGACGGGAAGGGAGGACTCAGCACACCCCAGCGGCACACCCTACAGGGCCGCCGTTCTGCACGGCTGGCTCACGCCCCCGTTCCAAAGCGCACGGGCCTCTCGGTCTGCCCAGGCTGCGTGGGCCTGTCAGGGGAGCAGCTTGGCCTCCACCCGGCCCAGGTCATGGAGCTTCAGTTTGAAGTGGCAGCAATGGGCTTATCCAGTTCAAGGTCAATGCTGGAGCTTGTGGGATGCAGGCTGCTATAGCAAGACTTGCACACTCGACTAGGTTCAAAGAGCTGCTGGCTGGGAACTGGAACCTTCTGGTTACAACAACTGGAGCAGAATACGTTCCCACAGTTCCTTGAGATGAGAAAGAACAAAAACAGTGTCAGCAGCAGAGACAGGCTGGAACAACTTCAGAAGACAGCTTCCCGACATGCAACTTCCATGTGCTAGAGACTGGAGACTCCTCTGCACCAGCCAGTCCGGTGGGTCTGACCCAGAAGCAGCCAGGCAGGGAAGGGGCCCTCCCGAGCACAGTTGCACACCACTTTCACTTTAGGGTCCAGGTCACTTGGCTGCCTTATCACTACGGCTCAAGGTTACCAGGTGTCAGAAGGCACTGCTCAACAGAGATCCATGAAAGCAGATGGGCCCAGGGCGGAAGGCAGCTACTAGCTCCATGGCTGAATCTTGGCCCAGGAAAACCCTGTGGCCACACCCACCTGAGCAGTGGCCTCTGTGTAGCTTTGACGTCATAAAGAGGCGCCGCTCAGATGAGAGAAACCTCCAGCCCACCTGTGGAGTGAGAAGCCCATGCCCAAAGGCTCTAAGGCGGTAACAGAGCAGGCTAGGCTGCTGCTGTCTAGGACCGCTGTGCTGCCGGCACGCGAAGCCAGGAGACGAGCAGCCAGTGCCACACGCTCGGGGTGAGAGGACGATGCAGGTGAACACGCGTGCACACACACCCCCGATTAGACAAGGGTCAGCCACTCGTGGGTCACTGCCGTCCACATGCATCTCCAGGGAGAATCCGCTCTCTGAAGGCCTGGCTGCACCCTGACCTCTCACCCTTCCTCCATGTGAAAGCCCAGCTCTGACACGTGTGCGCAGCACAGGAGTCTGCACACCCAAACGTGCTCTGCACGGCCTCCAGGAAAGGGAGCTGGCAGAGGCTGAGGTTCTGCTCACCTTACAGCCCCATTCTGGGGAGGTCCTAAAATCAACCCCAATAAGCCCAACAGGAGACTCCAAGGAGTCTGATGCAGCCCTCCAATAATGTGGGGTCAAAAGCTAAAGGGGAACTCCTCAGCCAGCATCACTCACGACCTTCTCCTTTCTGCTCCTCAGCAAGGAAACCCACTGCTGAATTAAGGACCACTTAAGCACAAAAGAGAATGCTGAATACCCTCTGCAGACGGAATACCACAAAAGGAAAGAGGCAATGAAAAGACGGAAGGAAAACCAACATTCCAACATCCTCTGGAATGCAGTGAGTAATTTACAACCGTTTCTGAAAAGCGTGTATCAGTAAGAACCTATGGTTCAGAGAAACTCCCTCAATCTATTTCTAAGTGTGTACATTTATTTCACATACCTACTGGAATTCAACTCAAAGGCCTGACATGAATTTGATGAGCTGAGCTTGTCTATCTGACCTCTCTCAGCCAATCCTGATGGACGCCACGTGGGGTCTTGCCTTGCAGTTTTCAATGCTAGCAATTCTCTGGAAAGACCACCTCTGTTTGATCCTGGGCTCTTTTTTTTTTTTTTTTTTAGGATGATGCCAGTACTATTCTGCATCTCAGGGAACAACTGACCCAAAAGACAAAGCTCTCAACACCCATCTACCGGCCCCTTCACACGACCAGCCCCTGCTGAAGCACCCCTCTTGCCATCAGCCAGATGGCTCGCCTGACCTGTGTGGTCAAGCAGGCGCACCCTCGGCTGCAGCCTGACCAGCTCCAGTGGTCTCCTCAGCCAGCGGCTGTGGTGCCTCCACGACCCCAGCCCACCTGCCTGCGCTCCCAGACCCAAGCTTCATCCCAGAGAGTGCAGAGAGGGGAATGGGAACATTAGTGTGGGGAAGTTACAGTAGATGTGCAGACACCACAGACAAGCTGTTACAAATGCTCACCACGTTTGATCAACACGATCAGTGTCCCTGCAAGGAGGGGAGAGAGCGCTCAGAGGAGAAGCCAACTAAAGACATGTGGGCTTGGGGTGAGGGCGGGAAGATAGATACACAGTCCTGGAAGCATCATCGTTGGACAGAGAAGTGGTTCCATTCTAAACCAGGTCCACTCATGCGGTGAGCTCTGTCACAATTCAGATCAAATTCCTATCCCAGGAACACTGGCTATTCTCCAGTCACCAGCCCACCTGGAGCACAGCACCCGTAGCCACTCACTCCACAGCTTAGAAAGAAGAGCCTTGTGGACCGAAAACTGTTCTCAGCCAGTCCCACCAGCCCCCACCCCCAAGGAGTATGAGGTCAGGGAGCACGGCAAGGGGCAGGCAAATGAGGCTCCCCGCCCACAGCAGGAAAGCTCTTTTGCCCACAGCAGCCCCGCTGCATGGGACGCACTCTCACTCTAGGAGTGAGTGGTGGTGGTCTGGGTGGAAATGGCTGTTGTTCACCAAACAAGGAAGAAAAAACAAAAAGGGACATCGTTTGTACAATTCAAAACTTACAATCACTCTAAAATGGAAGACAGACACCAAGTGAAGTTCTGTAAACACCGATTTCAGAGGCACAAAAGGTGGGCCAGGGTCCTGAAGACCCCTGGGTCTGCCAGCCAGATGCCCACATCTCCGTCCACAGGCTCTGCCCCAGCCTCGGCCCCACACCCCGCCCGCCCCGCCACTCCCCGCAAGGGCACCTGCAGTGGTGCTTCCGGCTGGCAAGCCAGAAGGCGCTGTCGCACGCGTAGCAGTGGGCGGCCAGGTGGTCAGGGAGCCAGCGGGTCATCTGTAAAACATGGGGGCCAGGTCAGTGACAGGAGATGGGCCACCCAGCTGGAGCCGCCGGAGCCACGCTGGGGCAGCAAGAGTCACAAGGACCACACGGGCTCCAGTGGCACCAGCCCGTCAGGCCTGACGTCAGCAGTACAAGAAAGGCGTCCAGATCGCTCCCCTCGAGGGGACTCCAAACTCCCCTGAGACCAAGAGGCAGCCAGAGCAGCCCTGCTGCTGGGAGAGCGGGCAAGGCTCTAGCGCAGAGGCACCGAGGAGAGGGGGACGGCTCAAGCTTCCCTGGCTTAGAGACTCCAGATGTGACAGGAATTCATAGGCGCTGAGACTCAGAGGGCTGAGTGTGCAGTGAGGTCTTCCCTTGGCTGGGGCAGGGGGGACAGACGACGGGGGTGGAGAAGAACCGAAAACAGTTGCATGGGTGGCACTCAGAGCAGGGGCTGAGCCTGTACCTCCGTGTCCTGTTTATCCACCTGCTCCCAGCTGGCTTCAGAGAAAATCTCTGTGCTGCAGCGAGACAAACAGTTCTGATCCAGATTGCTTTCCGAGTCGGGAATTGAAGTCTGTTGGCAAACAAACACAGCTGAACAGAATGAACCTGGTCTCCTCCCAGAAGAAGAAAGAGCTTGGCAAAGAAGGGACACGGGGAATGTGGGCGGGCCTGGGTGTTAGGGCTGCTCAATCTCTAGGTGCCTCAGCCATCAAGAGCTGGGTTGAGCAGGTGCAGAGACAGGGTTGAGCTCAGCTGGAGGAGAGATACACAGATCTAAGGCCGGGTACAGTGACTCTGGAGTGGAGGGGCAGGCCTCGGGCTCCAGGGAGTGAGTAGGCAGACGTGACCGGGTGGAGGGAACTCCGTGTCGGCTGCTCCAGGGGACCTGCCAGTCTAACCCTGCCACTGCCACCTGTGTGCTCAGTGCTGTGGGCATGTCCTCCTTCCTCTGAGGGACTCTTTGGGAAAATGAAAAAACCAAGTCAGTTTGAAGTGCAGTCACTGGATGAGCCCGCCTTTAATGTACGCTGACTGATTCAGAGCCAGACTCCCACCTGCTCTTTATCACTCAGGATTAAGACCCACCAGGAAGCAGAGTCTCCCTGAGACCCTCCCCTCAGGTACTCCCCTCTGCAGTCACCAGGCCCATCTGCACAAACTCCAGACCATGCTAGAAACCAATCCTCCTTCCCTTCTCTACTGCCACCACCTGCCACAAGATGGGTACAAACATGTTTAAAAAGAACTAGACCTTCCAAGCCACAGCTCACGGTACCGGGGGGTGGGGACCAACTGCTCACTAGCTACTGGGGTAGGACAGGCACTGTGACTGGACAGGAATATCTGGTGTTGCTGGACGAATGTCATTCTGCCAGTTCACGCTCTTCAAAGCCTGACTCTCTGCACAGAGAACTGACCAGCCACACCGCAAGCGTGCACTCTCTTCCTGCCTCTCCTGCAGACGGACGCCCATGGAGGCTGCGCAGGCGGCAGAGCAGCAGCAGCGCACTGCCGGTCACCTGGCGGGGGCAGTCTCCAGCCTCTCACCGGGGCCATTCTAAACCTTTCCGACTGCTTCTGAAATCCGGACAGAGGGCGCCCAGCACAGCGTGCCCAACTACCGTGCATCTATGGAGGCACCATGGTGTACTCACCACTTCATCCCCAAAGTCCCCGTTGAAGCGCAGGGAGCTGGTCAGGTACTGGCTCTCCAGGCGACTCCTCAGCTCCTGGACCTGTTTCTTCAAGGTCTCCACTTCCTGCTGGTGGCCCGACTCGATCTGGCGCAGGCGCTGCTGGATCGTGTCTGTGTACACGGGCATGCCGTCGTCGTCCAGGTGGCTGCGGGAAGGCTGCTCAGGGCTGCCAGCGGCTGACGGTCTCCCCGAGTGGCCGTGCAGCCACTTGGGGTGCAAGCTCCTCGCGTGGACATAGGCAGAGCTGCAGCTTGTGGCCGACAGCTGGCGGCTCAGGGAGTCCTTGCTCCTCCCGGTCTCCCCGTTGGCACAGTGTCCATTGGGGGTGGGGTATTTCTGGAGGGTACTAAGCCCTGGGGGCTGCTCTGAGGCCTTATTTTCAGTCTCTGGGGCACCGTTGCACACAAGCCCCTCCTTACATTCGGCTAAAGGCAAGGCACTGGGAGAACGCGCTGGGCTCACACAGCTCACGGTACCGGGGGGTGGGGACCAACTGCTCACTAGCTACTGGGGTAGGACAGGCACTGTGACTGGACAGGAATATCTGGTGTTGCTGGACAAATGTCATTCTGCCAGTTCACGCTCTTCAAAGCCTGACTCTCTGCACAGAGAACTGACCAGCCACACCGCAAGCGTGCACTCTCTTCCTGCCTCTCCTGCAGACGGACGCCCATGGAGGCTGCGCAGGCGGCAGAGCAGCAGCAGCGCACTGCCGGTCACCTGGCGGGGGCAGTCTCCAGCCTCTCACCGGGGCCATTCTAAACCTTCCGACTGCTTCTGAAATCCGGACAGAGGGCGCCCAGCACAGCGTGCCCAACTACCGTGCATCTATGGAGGCACCATGGTGTACTCACCACTTCATCCCCAAAGTCCCCGTTGAAGCGCAGGGAGCTGGTCAGGTACTGGCTCTCCAGGCGACTCCTCAGCTCCTGGACCTGTTTCTTCAAGGTCTCCACTTCCTGCTGGTGGCCCGACTCGATCTGGCGCAGGCGCTGCTGGATCGTGTCTGTGTACACGGGCATGCCGTCGTCGTCCAGGTGGCTGCGGGAAGGCTGCTCAGGGCTGCCAGCGGCTGACGGTCTCCCCGAGTGGCCGTGCAGCCACTTGGGGTGCAAGCTCCTCGCGTGGACATAGGCAGAGCTGCAGCTTGTGGCCGACAGCTGGCGGCTCAGGGAGTCCTTGCTCCTCCCGGTCTCCCCGTTGGCACAGTGTCCATTGGGGGTGGGGTATTTCTGGAGGGTACTAAGCCCTGGGGGCTGCTCTGAGGCCTTATTTTCAGTCTCTGGGGCACCGTTGCACACAAGCCCCTCCTTACATTCGGCTAAAGGCAAGGCACTGGGAGAACGCGCTGGGCTCCGGGCGCCGCCGGGGGAAGTCCTGTGCACCGCAGGCCCCAGCCGGGGCCTCCCCGCCAGGCTTCTCTCTGCAGGCCTCGGCTCCCCAGCTGGAGGAAGCACGTCCTTGCCACTGAGCCGGCCACTGTGGACCGGGCCAGGTCTGTGATGGCCCTGGGGCCCGCTGTCTGACTTCACTTTATCTTCCATTAACATGTCCACAGACCCATCCATGTTTGGTCCTCTGGTCTCAAATGAAACTTGGGAGGGCAGAAAACTTGACTGTGAGGTACCAGAGTCAACCTCCACACCTGCCGAGATGGGAAGGGCTGCCTCCTCCCTGAGCTCTGCCATAGCTCCTCTCTGAGACGGTTCCACAGGGCCCTCCTGGGAACCCTCTCCCCTGGGGGACTCCTGGAGAGGACTGGGAACAGTGTGCCCGCCCTGCTCAGGAACACCCTGTGAGAGCCCAGGAAGGCTGGTGCCTGGGTGGCTCCTTAGGGCAGCCTCCCCCACCTCTGGCTGCTGATCAAGTTCATAGGCTGAGCCCGCGGGGCTCGTATCCCTGCTCCCCTCCTCCAGAAGAGCCTCCTCTCTGACCTCCTGCACCCCTCTGTGGGCAGGCTCCTCTACCCCACTCTCCTCTTTGGTGGCCTCTTGCAAAATGTTCTCCATCTGCCCCTCAGCTACCCCAGCCGCAACAGACAGCTCGGCACCACCCAGCGCTCTGGCCGGTTTCCCCAGGCTGTCAGGCTCCGCAGGCTCCTCCCCAGGGCCGGCCAGGGTGCTCAGTTCCAACGAGCGGCGGTGCTCCTGCCACTTCTCGTTCAGGCTCGGGTCGCTGCTGCGCCGGCTGGCCAGAGGCACTGTGCTGTCGCAGGCGGTGGTCAGATTGTCAAATGATCGGGTCTTTGGTAGCCTAAAGAGAGGAGTTTGGGGGAAATGAGGATCTGAGGTTGTTCTGGGGGAAGTCAGAGACAACAGGTTTTAATGGGCAGTCATTTCCTCACTGGCTCCATCACAGCTACTCAAGGAGCTGCGGCGTATCTGGAATAAGGCTCAGGCTGCAGGCAGGCAGAGGTCCAGGGTGAGACCTTCTATCCTCGGGCACCTCCCCTGCCCCATGCCCAACACACACAGATTAACTAACACCAAGCACAGTTTTAGAAAGACAGTCTTCATGATACTTCTGCATTTCTCAATTAGTGGCAAAGAAAAGTAGTGTTGCTGGTTTTCTGATAGTACAATATTTTAAATTACCCTATTGTTCATCAGTCTGAATTCAATGAAGCTAAGTCGTAGGATGCAAAGCAGACTATCATCTGATAAAATCTGCCTTTCAAGGGCAAGATGACAGTCACAGCAGGGAGGCAGGAGCACAGAGCTGTGGCTGCAAGTCAAGCCAGAGGGTCACAGGACCCAGAGGATTTGCTCCATCACTGAGAAACTGCCCAAGAACAGAGCGGAAACAGTGCCCAGTACCCCTTAGCGACGAGGCTCAAGCTATCCAGAGCCTCACAGCTCCAAACCCTTACACCTTCCCTAAGAAAACCTCAAGAGAGCTAAGAAAGACGTGTGGAGCCAGACCATGTCAAAATCTCCGACCATCCCTGCGTACACCCCAACACAGGAATACGCCCACGAAGGAGCTGAGGACTCAGCCTCAGCCCCAGGCTCACCGACTCAGGGGCGGGTCGTCGGGGCTGGAGCCTGGAGCTGGGTACGGCGCACAGCTGTCATCCACAGGGGTGGACGGGGATGGGCAGGGCAAGTACACGGCACTCCACAGCATCAGGTTGCGCACGTGGCACACAGGGTACAGCACCTGAGGAGAGAGCAGGGGACATGGGTTCAAACAAGCTCCCACAGGTCTGTCAGAAATGTCTAGAAACGAGAGGAAGAGCAAGCACCAAGCGGGAGTGCCCAGCAGTCCTGCAAGATCTCCAGAAGCCTTTACGTGAGTGAATGCGCCTCTTATCTGGGGCCAAGGGCAGGTGGTAGACATTTTGCACCTGAGAGCCTCTGTGAAATCTAAAAACATTTTTCAAAAATCCACTTCTATTAGTTATTTCTTAGGTCACCTTTACTGAATGACTGGGTGTTCTCAGCTTAATTTGTTGCTTTCACTGCCCAAGAAAGTGAGTCATTCTGCGAGATGGTGCTTGTCTGTTCCCTGGTACAAAGCTTGGCATCAGAACACACTGTCAAACCTGTTTTATAGGATCATCTAAATTAATCATGTGGAAAGGAAGGAAGGAAACTTTCTTCCATACTGCTACTTGTCCAGCAGGCACAGGAGAGAGAGAAGCAGCTAGCTCCAATCCTTCCTTGGACTACTTAAGAAGTTATTCATTAACAGTCCAGCAAATCAATAAAACCTCGGATGAGCTTCCTTGTGGCTCAGAATTTAAGGTGCACTCTGACACGAGGAGCAAGACCAGGGGCCAGTGCACAGACGGGCGTGCTGCCTTCTCTCTGCTTAACAGAAGGTGTTCCTTTGAGGAGCAAAGTCTTAAAAGAGCTGCCAGTTCTCCATGTGAGCGGAGAATCCAGACAGACATGCCAGCGTCACACGCAGCTTTCTGCTGAGGCAGAAGCTGCAGTGGGTATCACCGCCTGTCGACACTGGAAAGGTGTGGGGGCCTGCAGCGCCTTCTGAGCTGTCAGGCATCCAGGGAATGACCTAAGTGCCTCTCCACTTGTCAGGAGATGCTGGGGGGAGGTTAAGCTCTGGCAGAGACGCTTAGGAAAGACTCTTTTTTCTTTTTTTTCTCTCCCCTCTTGCACCCACCCCACCCGCTCTTTCCCCACCCCTCAGAAAAGACTCTTATCTAGAGTGGCCAAGTAGAGGTGTGTGTTAGGTCAAACCACCCTGAACAAAGAGGAGTTGGAAGCAGGGCAAAGTACAACCAGAAAACAGGCCTTTCTCGGGACAGAGTGGTTGGGAAAAAAATGGAACCAAGCTATCCAGAGACAACCGAGAGGCCTTTGAGAAAACAGTCGCTTCTTGAAAGGACCCCATGTGTCCCCATCCCCGAATTTATTCTGCTGCTGAGAGCAAAAAGGCTGAGGATACATACGGCCTCTGACTGAGAGGAATACAGTAAGTTTTTGAAAGCCTTGTTGCCCGCCCGAAGCAGTGACCACACAGAACAAGTCCGCTCCTGAGTGTGCTTCTCTCCTCGCTCCTTGGCGTTGTTGCACAGGAATGTTCCAAAGAGGCAGGAATAGGTATGCTGCACCAGCTTCACCTGAGATCCAACATGAAGCAAAATCAAGCAAGGGATACATGTTTTCCAGGGGGAAGTCAGCCCAGCAGAGCCACCTTCCCCAACACCCCTGATGTGCACTCCAGTTTACACTTGGGAAGGATGGGGGAACCAAGCTGCAGCCTCCTCACAACCCCAACCACCATCACTTCTGACTCAAAAGGGCATTGGCACTCCCATCCTCTCAGCCGCCCTGTAAACAACTTCCAAGGTCCTAAGTTAACTGGACACAGGAGCAGGTCAGTGTGCCACCATGTCTGAACTGAGGGCATACTTCAGAACAGCTTCTTCCACATGCTTCTGTGGAGCAGCCCGGGCGTGTCTATGGGTGCAGAGAAGCAGCAGTGAGAAGCCCGCTCTCCTGCCCTGGGGAGGCGTGAGCAGTACCATGCACAGTGAGGCAGGAGGGCAGGGGAGGGGGCCAGGGCACACGCAGGGCAGGGTGAGAGCCCTCAGCGGCAGAGGCCTGCTGAAAAGAGGAGAGCAGGGCAGATGCGCGCTGGGGGACGGAGCTGGGAGGCCGCTCCAGGCAGGAGCAACTGCGAGCGCACGGTGGTCCTGGGGGGAGCACAGGCCTGCACCTGCTGAGAAACTGGAGGCGCCCAGTGTGGCGGGCGGACACTGCGCGAGGTGAAGGGCAGGGGAGAGGAGCCTGCACGGCAACCTCTGCAGAGCCCTGCAGGCCTGAGAGGGACTGTGACTTTACCTGTGGAAAAGCAGAGTCACTAGAGGTTTCCTGACAGGAAAGACACAGTCTGGGTCATGTTTCAGAAGGACCTCTGAGGCTGCTAGACTGTCTGCACCGGGGCAACAGCTGATGGTGCCTCGACCAGTGCTGGGGAGAGCACAGGCAGCAGGGAGTTGCCAGGCCTAGATACATGTTTAAAGCTCGACGACAGAGTCTGCCGACAGACTGGATGTGGAATATGAAAGGGCAGCTGAGGACAACATACAAGCTCTGCCCTAAATGAACTGAAGGACTGAGCTGCCATTTGGTGAGAAGGAAGACTTCTGGAAGATCAGTCTTGAGGTGGGGAGATACAGATATTAAGAATTAAGTTCTGAAAATGAAATATCATTAAGACATTCAGGTGGAGATCCTGAGCAGTCCCAAGTGGATATCAGGGCCTGCAGTTAAGCAGAGACAGAGGTCTAGGCTGGAGACTATACGTGTGGGAATCACAGACAGCAACTAAGCCAAAGGCCTGGATGAACCCCCAGAGGAGGAGCCTGAGCTCTGGGGCATTCCAGCGTTCAGAAGCAGGGGTGAGCGAGAACTGGCTAGGGAGACAGAGGACCAGCTGGCGAAGCAGAGAGCTGACAGCGTGTGCTGGAAGTCAGCTGAAGAGAGCGCTTCAGAAAGGGGCGACTCAAGTGTGCCAGATGTAACGATGACCCAGAGATGAAGACAGGCAAAAGGTGCAGACTTCCTATTATAAAACAAGTCAGCGGGATGGGACATGAGTTAGGGGGATCTAAGTCAGGGGGTCGGACGTAAGACAGTGAGTAATACTGTGCTGTATATCTGAAAGCTGCCAGGAGAGCACGTCTTAAAAGCTCTCAACACAAGAAAAAACTATCACTATGCATGGTGACAAATGTTAACTAGATTTTGCAGTATCTTCTAGCAGATGTGAGAGTTGGACTATAAAAAAAGCTGAGCACCAAAGAAGTGATGCTTTTGAACTGTGGTGTGGGAGAAGACTCTTGAGAGTCCCTTGGACTGCAAGGAGATCCAACCAGTCCATCCTAAAGGAGACCAGTCTTGGGTGTTCATTGGAAGGACTGATGTTGAAGCTCAAACTCCAGTACTTTGGCCACCTCATGTGAAGAGCTGAGTCATTTGAAAAGACCCTTATGCTTGGAAAGACTGAGGGCAGGAGACGGGAATGACAGAGGATGAGATGGCTGGATGGCATCACCGAATCGATGCACATGGGTCTAGGTAGATTCCAGCAGTTGGTGATAGACAGGGAGGCCTGGTGCGCTGCGGTTCATGGGGTTGCAAAGAGTCGGACACAACTGAGCGACTGAACTAATTAGCATTATATGCAAGTATCAAATCACTGTTGTATACCTGAAACTAACAAAATGTTATCAATTATACTGCAAATTTTTTAAAAGGTGACTGAAAACTATCACTGGGTTAGCGACGTGAAGATCACTGGTGACCTTAACAAGAGCAGCTCTGGTAAAGTGGGGTGAACATCTGACTAAACCAGGTTTAAGAGAAAAGGTGAGAAAAATTTGGGCAAGTAAATGTAGGAGACCTGAGGAGCTCTGCTGTGAAGAAACAAGAAATGAAGGTGCAGCTTGAGGGGATGCAGGATCCAGGAACAGGCGTGATGAGACGGGAGGCACTGCACCCGGCTTGCATGCCGACAGCAGTGGTCTGGAAAAGCGGGACAGGCCGACCCAGGGCGGGAAGCAGGAATGCTGAAGCCGTGAAGCTGAGCAGAGGAGGGCATGGAAGCGGTGCCCAGGTGGAGGGAGGCTGGAAGAGGGCAAGGCCAGTGTGTCCTCCTCCAAAGGTAGGGAGCAGAGTGGGGAATAGACCCAGGCGGGTTGGTGTGACTGACTGGAGGGAGCAGACGAAAACCTATTGTTTCTATTTTAAACTACTATTTAGTGCTTCTATTATCCATTTTTAAAGCTACATCTGGAACAACTCAAAGACTTTACATACACTTAGTGCACATGGATTCATTAAATGAACAAACACCTGTGTTACCTTTTTTCTCAAATAAAAAAGGTAAGAATAGCCCCTTAATTAAATCGAGAAAGGATGCTGTTTAATGTGAACACTGGCCCACTAACACTTACGCTGATATCCCTAAAAGGTCCCCAAAATGAAGAACCACAAGCATAGACTCACAAGGAATGCTTCATTGAATTCAAAAGAGCATGGAAATTGCCTCTGAAGCTGATGAACACAGTCAAGCCACTGCAAAAACACTGGGCAGCGCTCGTTCAGATCGTCCGCGTTCTCCCCGTGACCACACCGGTCAGCAAACTTGTGGCCAAAATCCAGCCACTCCATCTCCACGAGGACCTGGAAGCCCTGCAGGGAAGCACCCAGGAGAGACCCGTTTGTGCCTGTCTACCCAAACTGTGACTTTCCTGAACCCAAGGCCACCGACAGGAGCCCCTTCCAGCGGCCTCCACTCAGCCTACCCGAAGCCCCAACCCACGGCCCATGGCCAAACAACGGGACACATACTTAGGTTGGTTTCCCACTTCCCCCGCCTCCACTCCCCAGTCAGCAGAGGGGTGATAACTAAGCGTTTATCTAGTGTTTGTTAAGGCTATTTTTAGTGCTTCATTCACTATTAAAAGGTCACACTTTTGTCCCCTTCATATCTTATTTTTAAATTTCTTTCACATTACACTCATGTTTGTAAAATCTTTCCCTACCCCAGATTTACATATATTTTAAAGATTTGTCTTGTCTCTCTAGCCCAACAGGTGATATTTCACAATAGGGTTCTTTCTCCACAGAACACTGTGGTGATGTCTAGACCCATTATCCTAATAAGCACGTCAAGATCCTTCCTACAGAAACCTCATTTTCCAGGGTAGCCAAAACTTTTCCAAGGAGATATTCTGCAAAGGAAAATATGTCTGTATGCTTAGTACCTTGTTATCTACAATCCACTCCCTTTTAAGAGGGACAGACACTGTGGAAGGTACTACCACAATCCAGCTCAAGGTAAAGGAGCAGCGATTCTACACCACAGAAATTCCACTGTGACTGGAGGACCACCTCAACCAAGACTCATCCTAAAACCCCGCCGGTCTCCCCGGGTGACCCTGAAGCGTCCCGCCCACCTCTATGGTCCGGTAGTAAGGGTCCAGCAGGAGCTTCGCCAGTGCCACAATCTGGGGGGTGCGGTCCCAGCCGTCCGAACAGTGCACCAGCACAGGCCGCTGGTCGCGGTCCACGGTGTGCACCACCAGGAGCGCCGACTTCAGCAGCACAGACAGGTGATGCAGCCACTTGGTGCTCTCGAGAGCCGAGAGCCAACTGAGGAACCAAGCACAAGCGGACGGGAAATGCTGGTTTTTATAAGACACTGGATCATGCCAAATACCCATCAAACTGAAAAGCAATTCCCAAAGACATTTCCCTCCAAATAAAACAAACAGAAAGTCTCTGTCTTTATAAAGTATGTACAAGGATTAGGGCCAGGCCCTACCATGCAACACAGGAAAGCCTTACAAACAGGACAGTAATTAACAGGGCCACCTTTTGTTCCAAAAATCTTACTGCTAATTACCCAGGGAGAATTAATTTTTAGTCTGTAAAGAGTTGTATCTACCCAGTAAAGTTAGTTCTTTGTGGAATTTTCTCCTAAAGAAAAAAATGCAGCCACTTCTGAGATGGAAAAGAGAAAATATTTCTATTTAATAATCAGCAACTCTGCCTAACAAGTTCTCAAAAAAAAAAAAAAGGAAAACTCAAATATGTATGTCTGTGGGGACTTCCCTGGTGGTCCAGTTAAGACTCTGCACTCCCGATGCAGGGGCCAGGGTTCGATCCCTGGTCTGGGAGCTAGATCCCACATGCCGCAACTACGAGTTCACATATGCAACTCAAGGTCCCACATGCTGCAACCAAGACTTCGCATACACAAAATAATTAAATATATTTAAAGCAATATGTTTCTGTAACAAGATACAGTGACTTCCCTCGTGGCTCAGATGGTAAAGAATCTACATACAATGCAGGAGACCTCAGTTCAACCCCTGGGTCAGGAAGATCCCCTGGAGAAGGGAATGGTAACCCACTCCAGTGTTCTTGACCAGAGAATCCCATGGACAGAGGAGCCTGGTGGGCTACAGTTCATGGGGTCGCAGAGAGACAGACATGACCAAAGGACTAACACTTTCACAACAAGATACAAGTTGGATGCCACTCCCAAAACAGTGCAGACAACATCACTTACCACTACTGATCAAGTCTTGAATGCTTATGGATTAGAACTGGGTAGGCCCAAACTAATAATTTAGACTTACACAAATGAGTAGCCAATGGCTGCACATTGTTACTGGGCTTAGTGAAGACTGGATTCAGCAGGGATAGAAAAAAATCTTTTTTCAAAAGGCCTTTAAAAAGTATCAGATCCCAAGAATTATCCCTTGGGAATAATGATAATAGGTTTTTTTAAATTGTGTTGACATTTTGTTTCTTCTGCCCTGCCATGAATTCTACTCCCCACCCCACAAAAAGCTCAAATTTCTCCAAACTATCATCAGATCTGTGGTTAAGGCCATAGTCCAGCCCTTCAAACACTGAGTCTGAGGAGGGAATCAATACTTCTGTCAGGGGACTATGAGAAGGCTTTTGCCATGATGAGTCTATAAAGGCCTCTTAATTAAACCTTGGGGGATAAGTATGAATTTCTGGAATAGCCGGAAGAGAGGGTCTTTCCAGGCAAACAGACAACAGAACGTACTGCATAAGCACTGGCTTCCCAAGGACTGGCTTGTTCTACCAACCAGACTGACTCCTCAGAGGCAGGCACTGCCTCAGGCACAGCTACCCTTGCCCTGGGCAGTGTCTGGCATACACTGAAGGTTCCTACTTTTTAAGTCGTGGGTAAAAATTCTATCTCAAGACTTTCTATGGCCTATTCAATACCTGAGAAACATTTTTTGCAGGTGGATTCTTCATTCTTATTCCTCATACAGTCTTGAAAAAGAAAACTAAAAGGTGGGGCTTAGGAGAACAAATGGCAAGTTACCTCCTGGCCCCTGGAGAAACAGTAAGCAAGAACCCGGTTCTCTTGAACCTGACTGGCCCATCCCTACAACCCGGTCGGCGTCTCCAGCCTAACACAGGAGCTGCACCCACATCTGCTGGCGCAGGAGGTGCTGGCGCTGCAGCCTCCTCTGTCCTGTTCTCAAAATCTGAGGGAGAAACACCACCAGGACTGGGCCCTCCCCAAGTGCAAACAAGTGTCAGGAGGCTGGCTTACAGCTGCTCCCGCCACAGCCACAGCGTCTCTTTATCTACAGGGAAGCGTCAGTAATGCATTATGATCTGTGCCAAATACAGACAAGTCATTTCCTTCTTCCTTTACAACCTCCCTCCTCCCTGACATTCATGTGGACCAAACAAGGGCTAATTAACTACATCTTCTTGACTCAGGAGCTTAAAAAACAGTTTTAAGAAAGACTTTTAACCTGTGGAAGATATTAGAGATCAGGGAGTACTGACTCTGACCTTTTATAGGCAGGAATAAGCCACTTGGCTGGAGTCACGCAGTCAGTGGCAGGCGCTCTAGACCTGGGCAGACTCTGTGTGCCATCGGCAGGGAGGGGAGCACTACCAGCTGGGCTCCCAGCTCCTGGAGCAGATGCAAACTGCTGACCCTCAGCCAAGACAGCCATCGTTTCTCTGGCCAGGCTTTTCCCCAAGGACAACTGCTTCATCCTCTCGGCTGATTGCAACTATGATGAAATTAATCATTTGCTACCAGGAGTTCGTACAAGTGATTCAGGCAGCCACCATTTGATTTAATCAATCAAAGAATGCTGCAACATTGATGCAGTCATGAGATCTACTCAACAGAACTCAGGGAAACTGCTAGAGGCTCTAGCACCAACACCAGAAAGGAGAAAACTCTATCCTCCGGCACCATTTCCAGCTTCCAAAATAGTGAAGCGGAGCCTTCAAATATTTATCTGTCCATATTTGTTTTTATAGAGCGTTCCTCCTAACTTATCTTGTATTCAAACAGTTCCCTTGTGGGGAGGGGTGTTATTTCACCTTCCTCACAGCAAATGCCAGCCATTCATTTTTAATAAGCAATAAAAATCATGGTAATGTTTTTAGTAAATAAGAAAGTAGTTTAAAATCAGAGGCAAATGTAAAAGGAGCTGATCTCCTGGCATGTTTAAAAGTTTAACCCTTTCTAGAACATCACAAATACACTTTTACTCTTCACGGTAAAACACTCCAGTTGAGAGGAGGTTAAGTGTCACTACAGGATGTCAGAAAACAAAGAATTAAGTTACTCTGAGTCAAAAACATGGAGAAGAGAAAGAAGAGGGCCCAGGAAAAGTAAGGCAGCGGTGCTTCCATTCTGAGGGTTTGAGACCTCTTCCCTGCTGCACATTTCCATACCTTTCAAAGGGCTAGATTCTTCTCCCAGCTGCTCCTTTGCACACAGGAAGGAGAACACCCATGGACTTATGGTAAAACTGAAGTTTACCAAAAAAAATAGAAAGACCCCTCCAACTCATTAAAAAACAAAAAAAAAAGGGCAGTGCAAACTTAAAGCCAAGGCCAAGGTCTTACTTTCCCGGATCTGGCATCTGAGTGCACAGCAAACGCAGAGACTGGAAACTCCTCCGAATTGAATGAATATTTGCCATCCCCATAAAGACAACTTCACAGTTGGGGTAATACTCTGGAGAGAACAACAGAGAGAGCACAAACACGGTGAACTTAACATCCGCAACACCAAGCTCAAAAGGAGCAAACTGGCTATAAAGCAATCCACTGTAGCTGCTGACTAATGGGACACTGGTGATTTGAGGACTATTAGCCCAGTCCTTTACTATGAGACGAAAACAGCGCTTGATTTTTAGCCATCTTTTCTAAAAGGAAGGATTTGTGAAAAAGACGTGCGAATGTGTCAGTCGCTCAGTTGTGTCCGACTCTTTGCGACCCCACAGTCTGCAGCCTGCAGCCTGTCCGTGGAATTCTCCAGGCAAGAATACTGGAGTGGATTGCCATTCCCTTCTCCATGTGAAGAAGATACTGACATAAAATAGAAGATTTTATTTTTAAAAAAAAAAAAAAGCTCTGACTTCCACTTTAGGGTTTCTCAGGTGGCTCAGTGGTAAAGAATCCACCTGCCAATGCAGGAGATGTGGGTTCGATCCCCATGTCAGGAAGATCCCCTAGAATAAGAAATAGCAACCCACTCGGGAATTCCTGCCTGGGAAATGCAATGGACAGAGGAGCCCGGTTGGCTGCAATCGATGCTGTCACAGAGAGCCTGACAAGACTGAGTGATGGAGGGCACAGACACACTCTTCTGCCTTACCCCAGGTCTACTTCTTGGGCCTCTGCTAACTTGCATCTCTGGAATCTGTAAGAACCTAGCAGAACCACGTACCTATGCATTCAAATTCTGTGCTCAAACTGCTTTTTCCAGCAATTCAGTTCACATCTGAATAAGGAGCTTAGTGCCTCTACCTGCTCCGTTGGCACACAACTGGCACCCAAGAGGTCCCTCCTTGGAGAAAGCCAGTATGAAAACAGGGGGCTGCTCTAAGTCAGGACTGAGGTGCTTCACTAGAGTTGTATTTACTTCAGTTTCTACCCCATGTTTTTCAAGTGAAAGCCATGTGAGGACTTTTCTATGGGGCCAGTGATGAGCATACCCAATGCCAAACACAATAAAAAGCTTTCAGAAGGCTGAGAAATCAAGCCACCAAAACAGCAGCTTCCAAGCCCAACAGGCCTTCTTAAGGGACTTTCCTGATCACCGAAAGGCTGGCACCGGGAACAACCTGCGGCTTCACTGCACTCCCTCCTCCGTTTCTCGCATGAGAAGAGCATGCAGCACTGTGAATCCAAGGAGCTGCGGCTCTCTCAGCACAGGCTGAGGAACACGGCCTTCCACTCATTCCGGGTTGAGCACTAAGACCCAGCTGGGTGTGAGCAGGACTCCCAAGGACAGAAGCACTGTGCGCCTCACCTGGGCACTCACAGCCTCCTCCTTTGGCTCGGTTTGCCACCGCGGCTGCATAGGAGCGTGCGTCCAAGATCAAAAGCTTCTGTGGCTGGATGGCTAAGCTCTCTGCTCCTGAAGCATTTGACAGAGAAGAATCTGGGGACAACAGGAGGAGGAAGAAAAAACGAAATGAACCTCTGTCTCCCAGAATTGTTGCAAAATAAAAATGACAGGCACTTATTACAGTACCCAAAAAATTCAATTAAGTGAAGTCCACCTAAACCAAACTACCTAAAAACAATGGGACTTCTCTCCCGAGTTTGTTCTCTATTTTGCCTACAGTCTCTTACACTTCAGTTCCACCTAGAATGACTGCAGTGTAAGCCCAGCGTTTCCCTCATGGTCTGGAAACACTGCAGGTCCCCTATCACATGGACAATCCATCTTGTCACGATGGCAAGAAAGACAACACTCTAGCCCTCTAAACCAAGTTTGAAAGAGAAGGTCTTCTGGTTTTTGCCAAGACCCATGACTCCCCAAACAATCTCACTAACTGAAGCTTCACTCTCGCTCTTCTAAGAAACCAGATTCTGTCTTAAAAGAAAAAGGCCTTTCAAGAAGTTTCTCAGATGCTATAAGAACTTGCTGCCAGAGGCCCAGGGATTCCTCACCGAACTCCACATCAGAGAGGTCTCCCGCGCAGGGGAAGTCTCGGGGACTGTTCCTAGGCGACAGCTTGCTGCCACTGGATCGGGAGTCAGAGGCACAGGCTCTGGCCACAGACTGCACCAGGTGCTCGTCGTCCGCGTTCCTCCAGCCCCACCAGCTGACCTCTGGCTGTCCACAGCGGGCAATGACGGCGCCGTTGCTCTGGTGCCTGTGCGGGGAAACAAGACGACAACTGCACCCAACACAGTGGCCCCATTCAGATCCTCTGAGCTCACACAAAAAGTGACACAGTAGATTTTAAGTGCCTTAATGAATGGTACGTGATGGGTTAACTTCAGGGCCTCCCAGGGCAAAGTCTTATAAACCATCAAGAATAATGAAATCTATCTGGATCTTTCTGGATTATCATACCATTTTAGAGACCTTTGTAGAATAACCAATGAAATGATAAATGTGTATTCTTACAGAAAACAAAATATTCATGAAGGATATATGAATAACTACTTTTGGAAAATTGGGTAAAAAATAAAATACCAACACCACACTAATTCTGCTACTTAATAATAAAGCATTAATATCTCCTTTTTAATACTACACCTGCATATCCAAGCTTAATGGATGCTAAGACAAACATCTGTTTCCTCCTTACTTCTGAGGACCCAGCATAGCAACTGTGCAATTATGGCTGGCTTGAGGATTCTTTTCAAAACAAGATCCCACATTTGGGACTGAAATATTTACCTGGCCCACACTGGACTGCTTTACAAAACCTCCTGAGATTTCATGAGTCACAACTGCTCTTACTATACGCAGATAGCTCAATGAGCCAGTTATCCTTCCGTAAACTCTTAGAAGCAAATGAATAGCATAAAACATCAATAAGCCATACTCTGATAAGATCCTTTTTCACGAAAAAAATACCAGAAATCATACTCATTGTCTATCCAAGCTTTTCCTAATTAGGATTTTAGTAAGGTAATTGTAGCAACTAAGAAGTTGTAAGGGTAATGTAATTTGGTGACAAAAAGAAATCAAGCTCTAATACATATCACAACATGGATGAACCTTGAGTATGTTATTGCTCCAAAGTGAAAAGTCAGTCATAAACGACCACATTATGATTCCGTTTATACAGTGTCCAGAGCAGGAAGCTCTAGAGAGACAGTAGTAGATTTACTGATAACCCCAAGCTAGGGGGTGTGCGGAGGGAACGGGGAGTGTCTGCTAACGGGCCTGGGACTGCTTTTCAGGGTGGGGAGAGCACGCTAAGGAAGTGAGGTGACGGTCGCACAGCACAGTGAACAAGCTTAGCCCACTGAGCTGCACACACTGAGAAGGCGGACTGTGCATGGCAGCTCAGGAAAGCCGCTGAGATGCTATGGAAGTGGTCAGCTCACTCTAGAAGTCAATGAGTAAAAAGCTGGTGAGCAAAACACTTTAATATCTCCCAAATTCTATATCCTAGAGAGAATAGTCAATGTTCTTTACTCCCATTAAAACTGTTTCCAAATACACATTCATCCTCATAAAACATATGTGGATGTTTTATGCACAGATGGGTTTTTAAACAAACAGACGATTGCATCTATATGTTTTGTTCAAAGGACAATGTGAGAAAATTTTTTGTTTTTAATCCTAAAACTCATAAACAATAAAACTGAATTTGGCAACAATAAATTCCACTGGAATCATCAGTTTGTTTGTTGTTTTTAAATCCTCCCTCATTAGGAGAGACAAATAATAGAAAGTACTTGTGTATTGCCAACACAACAATTAGGTCAACTGCTGAATGGAGCCAAACTATAAATAAAACCTCATTGATTCTTAAAATGCCTACTAGCATACAATAATAGATGCTGGGTAACCAATGAGCTGAGGGGCGGCAGCTCTTTACAAAATAGGCTGGTGGGGCCTTTGCTGCACATCCTTATCTTGCGAAATTTTTCCCAGCAACGCTCAAGAAGAACAGTAGATGGCACTCGTCAGCTGGGTCTTGGGTTTTAAGGGTCATAGTCTGAAAGCTAGACAGCAACTGAATTGCTGCAAAAAGCAGCTTCTGCAGTCTTCTAAATGCTTTAGGTAGCATGAAAGAGGAAAAAAACACTGTAGCTAAAAATCACTAGATTGTTTCTATCGTTTTAAAATAGGGCCAGAAAAATAAAACTTAGGGTGTTCAATGGATGAATCCCCTACTAAACAGTGAATCCTTCAATTTTACATATAGAAAGATACAAATGTTTAACCTATCCCAAAGTTAGTCAAACTCCCTAAATGACTAGAAAAGTAAAAGCGTTAGTTGCTAAGTCGTGTCCAACTCTCTGTGACTCCATGGACTGTAGCCCTGCAGGCGCCTCTGTCTGTGGGATTTCCCAGCCAGGAATACTGGAGTGAGCTGCCACTCCCTTCTCCATGAGGTCTTCCAGATGGAGCCCGGGTCTCCTGCGTTGCAGCTGACTGTCGACCATCAGAGCCACCAGACAGCCCCGTGACTGGAAGCTCCTAATGATCGCTCAGTGAGAGACGGAGCTGTGACATGCACTGCAGACGGGCAGCCTTTGCACTGTCTTGCTGTGTTAGCGCAATCTCCATCTTCAATAATAAAGCCAATTAAGCACTCTCTCATCACCATGGGAGAAAGCACTGATCAGATGCTGGTTCAACGTGGTGCTTTCCAGTAAGTGTGGCCAGCAACCTCAAGAGTCATTAGCAATCATCTACAGACACCTACATTCAGTAAACACATGTTGGATTCAGAAGCATCCTGCCACCTGAGCTAACAAAGCTCATTCTCTCTGGCATAAACCCTGGAAGGGAAAAGAAGCTTCCCGTGTTTATTCTAAGTCTTTCTTCGGCCTACACTTTTAGGCCTCTCTACCAACAGGGAGAATTTCACTGAACGACCCTTGCTTTGAGATGAGAGTCCTTTCCCCTTATGCTCAAAGTCAGCAAACTCCGCAAACAACAGGGCTACTGATCTAACACAGCTGCCGGCCGCACAGCAGCAGCTGCGGCTTTCCCTATTTGAGCTGGGCCGATCACTGATAAGACTCCTAAATCCTTTCAGCTTGCGCTGCTCTCTAATTCCTGTGTCAGCCTTACCAGTTGAATGATAGGTGAATTTGGTGACCTACTTTTCTAGAGGTGTCTGAAAACAGTGATGAAAACCGAGATTGAAAATTTAATGGGTTTCCCTGGTGGCTCAGATAGTAAAGAACCTGCCTGCAATGCAGGAGACCTGGGTTTGATCCCTGGCTTGGAAAGAACCCCAGGGGAAGGGAACCGCTACCCACTCCAGTATTCCTGCCTGGAGGATTCCATGGACAGAAGGGTCTGGCAGGTTACAGTTCAGGAGGTCACAATGAGTCGGGCACGACTGAGTGACTTATTGGGCCAGAAGCAACTTGGTACTTTCACATCTCTCCCGCTTTGGGATGGCCATTAAAATCTGCCTTCCATGGACGAAGAAAACAAGCTGGTTACCTCACTAGGAATCACACAAGAAGTTTTAAACCCCTTCTTACCACCTCAGTATTTCAATGGACTTCCTCCTGGCATGAGCTTCTAACTAAGCCTCACTGGTTTGGCCCAGATTCAAGGAGAGTCCATAACGTCTGCAAATGGGGAGAATGAAATGGGGGCTGTGAATGTCACAAGGACATCTGAAGCTGCTCCAAAGATGAGGGAGTGACTCCTTAGAACTTCACGTGGTTCGGTGAGAGCTCAGCTAGATAGGCACTGAATTATGGAGGCAGCCCTCAGGAATGCAACCTACTCCAGACACTGATCAGGAAGCCTTGTCTGCAGAGTCCTTCAGATGTCACAGCATGCCTGTGAACTGGGAACATCACGGGAGCAGACTGAGGTCAGTTAGGGAGCTGGCTCAAGGTGCCACAGCAAGGAGTGACTTTCTTCGGCCTACACTTTTAGGCCTCTCTACCAACAGGGAGAATTTCACTGAACGACCCTTGCTTTGAGATGAGAGTCCTTTCCCCTTATGCTCAAAGTCAGCAAACTCCGCAAACAACAGGGCTACTGATCTAACACAGCTGCCGGCCGCACAGCAGCAGCTGGCGGCTTTCCCTATTTGAGCTGGGCCGATCACTGATAAGACTCCTAAATCCTTTCAGCTTGCGCTGCTCTCTAATTCCTGTGTCAGCCTTACCAGTTGAATGATAGGTGAATTTGGTGACCTACTTTTCTAGAGGTGTCTGAAAACAGTGATGAAAACCGAGATTGAAAATTTAATGGGTTTCCCTGGTGGCTCAGATAGTAAAGAACCTGCCTGCAATGCAGGAGACCTGGGTTTGATCCCTGGCTTGGAAAGAACCCCAGGGGAAGGGAACCGCTACCCACTCCAGTATTCCTGCCTGGAGGATTCCATGGACAGAAGGGTCTGGCAGGTTACAGTTCAGGAGGTCACAATGAGTCGGGCACGACTGAGTGACTTATTGGGCCAGAAGCAACTTGGTACTTTCACATCTCTCCCGCTTTGGGATGGCCATTAAAATCTGCCTTCCATGGACGAAGAAAACAAGCTGGTTACCTCACTAGGAATCACACAAGAAGTTTTAAACCCCTTCTTACCACCTCAGTATTTCAATGGACTTCCTCCTGGCATGAGCTTCTAACTAAGCCTCACTGGTTTGGCCCAGATTCAAGGAGAGTCCATAACGTCTGCAAATGGGGAGAATGAAATGGGGGCTGTGAATGTCACAAGGACATCTGAAGCTGCTCCAAAGATGAGGGAGTGACTCCTTAGAACTTCACGTGGTTCGGTGAGAGCCAGCTAGATAGGCACTGAATTATGGAGGCAGCCCTCAGGAATGCAACCTACTCCAGACACTGATCAGGAAGCCTTGTCTGCAGAGTCCTTCAGATGTCACAGCATGCCTGTGAACTGGGAACATCACGGGAGCAGACTGAGGTCAGTTAGGGAGCTGGCTCAAGGTGCCACAGCAAGGAGTGCCAGAGAAAGACTTGAGGTCTGACACCTGTGCTTGTTACCACACCACCACCCCTTCTGGAATTTGGCTCCCTGGACTTTCCTGCCTCTGATCTCTAGTATCTTCTAACCAGCCAAGCGCTAGCCTTCTCTAAATGCTCCCTCTCAAAACAAACCTCTTCCGTGTGGCAATATTTCAACCACAAAGACAATCACAAATCTACATTCCCCATTCTCACTTTCCAGGACTCATCTCTCTCAATCCAAAGGTCATCAACTGAAGCTAAAAGCAGTAACTACATTACTACATAGGATGTCAGAAGAGGGCTTCCCTGGTGGCTCAGTGGTAAAAAAAATGTGCCTGCCAACACAGGAGACACACCTGGTCCTGTGGAGCAGCTGAAGGCCCTGCGCCACAGCTCTAGAGCCCGGGAGCCACAGCTACTGAAGCCCAAGATCCGCAACAAGAGAAACCACTGCGATGAGGGGTCTGTGGACCACAACCAGAGCGTAGACCCCATTCACCTCAACTAGACAAAGTCCAGCAGCAACGAAGACCCGGCGCAGACATGATAAACAAACATTTTTAAAAAACAATGTCAGAAGGATCTTGAAATAGCAAATCCAGCCATTTTTTCATCAAAATTTTCTTTTCAGTGTCAACTGAATCATCAGGAAGTGTTCCAGTGAAGTACTGACTGGTACATGACTGGGTGAGCAACCTCAACAATAAGGAAGCACACAACAGCCTGGAGAGCTCCCTGAAGCAGCCCCACCCCACCCCCAGGCTGGCAGCGCCAGAAGCAGAGACCAAAGGCACTGGGCAGCAGCACAGACCGAGCTGGGCCTGGCCAGGCCTCCTCCCTGTAGACGACAGCAGGGATGCGCTTCCAGGACCGGAAGCCTGCGACACTTTCCAGTTCTTTGTCAGTGATCCAGGCAGGCACTATGAGCTCCTGTGGGTAGCTTCCACACAGCCTAACAGGAACGGTGAGGAAGAGGGAGAAGGGAAGGAGGAGGAGAGACTCGAGTGAGCCAGGGTAAGGGTATGCATCAAGCTACCCCAGAGCCAGTTAAAAAGGCAGCAAGGAGCAAGACTTGAAGTTCCGCCCTGCTTAGTGGAGTGAGCTGCCCTAAGTGTTCCACACGCCAAGTGATACTATCTTGGATTGTTCCACTTGATGCTGGCTTTTGGAAATCTGGCCATCTTAATCAATGAAAAAAAGGGAGTTGAGAGGCACTCACTCTACTGTAACTACTGTAACCAATATATGGATCATTTCCTAACTACACAGGTACCCAGTTTAACTGGAGAGGTGGAAGTCTGTGTTACCCTACCAGGCCCTCAGTCTTTCAGGGAAACATAAGTCCAAGAGCCCACAGTTTCGACTTCCCAGAGACCTCATAGGATTACTAACATGTTGCTTGATGTGAACCAAACAAGGTGTCCTAATTGCAGGTGACAGGTGCAGCTGTGGGTATACAGAAGCAGCACTGCGGGTCAGCCCCACCTGCATACACAATCAGCCCCATTAAGCCAAGTCAGTGATGTGAGCATGCTATTAATCATCATTTCTATAAAACACACTTCAGAACTACACTCAAGGCAGGGGGAAGCCAGTTTTTTTTAATTAAATTTTTATTTTATCTTACAGCTGACTTACAGTGTTGTGTTTAAAAAAGCTGTTTTCATTAGGGAAAATATTAGTAGGTGTTTTGTCTTACTTCACTCAATATTTGGATCACTATACTCCTGTCCTCTAAGTATTACATTACCCAGTCGTCAGCTCTTCACCAAGTGTGAGCTGCTCACTTGGCAGATAAGCAGTCTCCAGTATAGGAAAGGTGGGTTACATGTAAGCAAAGCCTTTCACAGCCTGAGGCTCCCTGAGGACCCCCCCTCCCACCCTGATTCTCTCCTTTGACTTGTCAGCTGAGAATAGGCCAAGGCACCACACATCTGTAGCTCCTGATTCTTGGCAACACCTCCTTGGCCAAGGTCCACGTTAATACCTGTATATAGTAATTAGCTGTAGTTTTTCCAGCAAAAAAATGAAATGCTCTGATGGCTACCCACAAACAGTCCAAAAAAATATCTATCATAATCTGAGGCAGTTGGAAAGGTAACAGAGTGATTAATGTCTCCAACTGCTGCAGGAAAACTTAAGAGGAGAAGGATACATTAATTTAAAAATTCTGGACAATTTTCTTTCATTTTATAGAAATTTGAATCACCAGAATCATAATTAATTAACTGCCCTTCCCTATCAAAGTTTTTATACGTTCCAAGGAAATATTTAATAATGGTTACATTAATATTTAAAGGTTACACAATCATAGCTATGACATTAGTTTTAGATCAATGAATTAAAGAACAGAATAAGACTTAAGCCTTTTCAAAAAAAAAAAAAAAAAGATTTAAGCCTTTTCATACGATCTGGGGTAAAAGTTCGTAAAAACCAGCTCCTAAGTGTTTTACTGAGTAGTGATGAGGACAACAGAAACTGCCTGCCTATAGGTATTCAGACGTACATGCGCCCGAAGAGAGGCCTGGAGGGGACTGGAAGGAAGACTCCAGGATCCTACTAAGTAAGAATCTCTTTCCATCCACTCCAGTGATAGCAATGGAAACAGAAGGCTCAACAAGTACTCCGAAAATCGTGCACTTATATTTAATAAATAAAACTGTTTTGAAGAAAAATTTTAAATTCAAATGTTCTGCCACATGAGAATTGGGGTTTCTTGAAAAGGCAGCGGTCATGAACCACAGTCTACAGGGACCAAATACAACTCACTTGTACTTCTCATTGATGTTAGAAATCCTCCAGGCGTTGTTCATATCAAAACCCATCCGCTCCACTTCGTTTTTAAACCTTGACGTTACATGTTCCCCTAGGGACCAAAGACAGACAGGAGAAAGGAAGAAATGAATACGATTTTGCAAAACAAGTGGAATAAAAGCACTGGTACCCTTAGTTGTTTTCTTTCTTAAGTTTGTAATAAATACCATATTTAGTTTTTTAAAAAATCTCCTGCTGGGATAAGATTATTTTTAAAATGAGGAAATTAATTCTGATCAAGAATATTCTCTCTCCAATTAAAAATAAATTTTAAAAATTAAAAAGGAATTAACATCTCATCTAATCACTGCTATCAAACTTAAGATCAGTATCACTGAGCACATGTTACAGAGGATAAGACAGACTGGGGAGATTATTATGGCAGCTCTGTCTGAGCCCAAAACCCATGTTCCTGTCACTATACTGGCTAGCTTCCTACTTCCACACTCAGACTGATGGTATACATAAGAAAAAATATCAGTAAGTTCACCAAGACGAGTAATATGGATCTGTAACTCCTCATGAGAAACCCTCTGGGCCAGATTTCAGAAATCGAGCTTTCTGGATTTTAAGGTGATATATGTAGTATCAGTTCAGTTGCTCAGTCATGTCCGATTCTTTGAAACCCCATGGACTGCAGCACACCAGGCTTCCTTGTCGTTCACCAACTCCTGGAGTTGGCTCAAACTTAATGTTCGTCGAGCTGGTGAAGCCATCCAACTATCTATCTCATCCTCTGTCGCCCCCCTCTCCTCCTGCCCCCAATCTTTCCCAGCATCAGGGTCTTTTCAAATGAGTCAGCTCTTCGCATCAAGTGGCCAAAGTATTGGGAGTTTCAGCTTCAGCATCAGTCCTTCCAATGAATATTCAGGACTGATTTCCTTTAGGATGGACTAGTTGGATCTCCTTGTAGTCCAAGGGACTCTCAAGAGTCTTCTCCAACACCACAGTTCAAAAGCATCAATTCTTTGGCGCTCAGCTTTCTTTATAGTCCAACTCTCACATGACTTCCGGAAAAACCATAGCTTTGACTAGACAGATCTTTGTTGGCAATGCTGGGTTAATAATCGCAAAAGCATTAAACATTAACATCTTTACAGTGAAATACATGGATAACTCAAACTAAATGGGTTAAATAAAGCAGCAGATAGCTAGCTCAGATCAAGTCAATGCACCAAATAAAATTAAAATCTTTGATTTTCAGAACCTTATAGATTACAGAATTGCAGTTAAAAGACCATGGGGGTTCCCTGGTGGCTGAGTGGTAAGGAATCTGCTTGCCCATGCAAGAGATATGAATTCAATCCGTGGTCCAGGAAGATCCCACATGCCTTGGAACAGCCAGGCCTCTGTGCCACAGCTATGAAGACTGTGCTCCAGAGCCCAGAGTCACAACTACTGAACCCACAAGCTACCAGCTACTGAAAGCCTGCACTTCTACAGCCCATGCTCTGCAACGAGAGAGGCCACAGCAACGACAAGCCTCTGCAGCACAGCTAGAGAACAGCCCCCATGAAAAGTCAAGCGGTAACAGAAACCCAGCACCGCCAATAAAGAAAAGATCATAGGACTTTAACTGCCTGTATCCAGGAATCTCAAGAAACACCATACTTATAACTAGAACACTGAGCATTTGTAAGAACATCCACACAAAACAAGTAAAACCTGCCTACATTTGCCCTCATGGATTTGGCTCCTCCTTCCTTAAGACAGCGAGCTACACAGGCAGAAATGAACCAAATATAAAAGTAATTAAATCTGAAATATTTCCTTCCATGAGAACAGAGTCCTAGAACAGTAATTTTATAAAGAACGAACAACAACAAAACAAACCACTCAGCAGTACCTCTAACATATATATAGCATTGTAGCCTGTAAAATAAACACTGGTGGGCTCTGGGAGAAACTACAATAACGAAAGCACAAAACAGCTGGCAGTGGAGATCAATTTTGCTCTCCCCAAGAGAAGAGCGTCAGAATAGGAAACAGCAATTACTGAATGAAGGACAAGTCTATAAAACTATTTCCCATTTAAACTGTTCTTCTTGAGCTTAAAGTAGGTACTGTATGTTTCCTGAAGGAGAGCTATAAAAAGATGAGGTTCAGAGATGCAAGAGGAAATAATGAACTGAATCTATTCCATTCTGGCAAAGTTCTAAAAGTGATATAATCTTTCAAACAAGAAAAAGCTATCTGAATTGGGAGTGCCATCTGTCTACAAA
Source organism: Madoqua kirkii (assembly GCA_006408675.1). Classification (NCBI taxonomy): domain Eukaryota; kingdom Metazoa; phylum Chordata; class Mammalia; order Artiodactyla; family Bovidae; genus Madoqua; species Madoqua kirkii. The sequence continues at coordinate 60,771 of SJYC01076436.1, forward strand.
CTGTAAGGAATGGTGACCATCAGGAATTCTAGACAGGAAGTCATTTCACTTATAATCACAATACAAAAGCTGTAAGACTATGGCAACTTTCAAGTCCATTAATCAATGACAAGTCTTCTCTCAACCTGGAATATAGTTCCAAGTCTCTGAAAAATGTAAAAAGGTATTTACTTAGTGGTCATTTACATTAGTGCCTCTATCTTAATGGATACCCAGCCACCCTAAATAGAATCCTATAAATTGAAGAGTAACCATCTCCACCTCCTTCCCCTCCTCCTCAGGAAGTTTTCATTGCCCAAGAAGAGGTTTAGAATTCCCATTCCCAGCATGAAACTGAGCTGCAAACATATACTGAGTAGCCATCATTTTAAAAATCTGTTATTTCAAGTTCCTTGAGAACAAAGTATGAGTTTAAATTCTCTTTGTATTCACTAAAGCAGTTACTTCATCAACTTTGAATTCGACCATCACAACCTATAGTAAGAATGTTTTACATCACAATTCAATACAATGTATTTTTTAAGAGTTTCATAAAACAATACTGACCCTTACTGTGTGGGTGACTCATTGATGTTTTCTATCCTAAGTGTTTCATTTCATACTTCATTTCTTAAAACTTCGATTTCATGACCCACTGGTGGATCACAACCTGCAGTTTGAAAACCATTGCTTGAAAAAAAACTGGGCAGCAGACCTTACATACACAGAGTAATTCAACTGGCTTTTGCTCATCCTGCCAGAAAAGTGCAAGCCAAGCACAAATATTGCTAGGTTTTCCTTAAGAATTCCCCTCTTAGAATTCTCCTATCTCCACCAATTCAACACCAGACATGCTGTGACACCCCAATTTATTTGTTGCTTTGTATTTCCATTTTGACCCTTCCTATGGGCCTTCCCCATCCCCAAATAATGGTCTGTACCTCTTTAACGTTTTGAATTTCTTATACTACATACAGTCCAGCAATTATTTTAATGAGAATAAAAACTTTTCTTTAAAGCAGTAAGTCCCTCTACCATAAATACAGTTATCAACCAGCAGTCTACAAAAATTCCCCCCCAAAAGTCTAGCTCCCAGGGTGATTCTGAGTACTCACTCACACCTACAATTATATGTAACCTAAAGGCCTGGGGCTAGAAGGGCCAGGCCGGTACCCAGGATGTGAGGAAGATGAGTACCAGAGTCAGAAAAGGTGAGAAACAGCCTCCAGATTTTCAAATACGGGGAGAAGAACCCTTCTCTTCTGTGAACACAGGGCCCAGTCCAGTTGTCTAGAAGCACAATTACTGGACTGCGGTCAAACTCGGCAAGCAGACTCTGCTGACAAGGGCATTTACTTCATCTCGACAGGCAGCTGCACAACAGTATACGGCCCAGAGTCATGCTGCTCGGGGTTAATCAAAAGGTGCTTATCAGGCAATTCACAGAGAAGAGGGCAGAGAGGCGGGTCTGATGCCACTACACGAGCAACTCAATTGCCCAGCCATCTGTCAGACTCCAGATTAATGCTCACATCCGGAACTACCGCCAAGAAGACAGCTAAAACGAGAAGGATGTGGAGCATACAGCTTACATCCATTCTTGTTTAGACTTTAAATTGGGTTAACAACACAGTCAAAAGTGTTCTGCAATGAACTCCAACAACATTATGGAGACTTCTTCCAAAACAGATTAGGACTTCGAGCAACGTGGCCACAGGATGGCTGGCTAACTATGACAGGTTCAACAGTCAGAAACTAAGATTTACATGAATACAAGGTAATGATATAATTTTCCCATTTCCCTCCCCTGACACATTCCACTCTTAACAGGCTAGGCAAAGAAGAGTCAATAAAAGGTTTTAATAACTTCTGAAAGACTAAACTAACTTTTACCTTTCAGAGTCTATGCCTGTGATCTCATGTCCTGGGGCAGGTTTAAAATGGCATGACTCTTAAATACCTCAGGTGCTGTCTCACCTAAAGATGACTTAAAAGAATGTGGTTGTCTGGTCTGCTCCTAACTGGTGAGTAATGCTGTAGCCACTACCAATAATCAATAATATTGGGTAGAGACAGAAGAACTAGGTTGACTGGCTTTGAAAATGCCACCACAGTATTTTTCATGGGCGAGTTTTCCTCTGTACTTCACAGTGAAAACATATGAAAGGAAAAAGGCACACAGATACACATGTATCCAAACCAAGTCACTGAAGCTCAGTGAGACTGCATGTGACTTGCAGCAGGTTGACTTCAGTGTGGAACACGCATATTAAAAACAAAATGCAACCTTTACTCACAGAGTCAGTTCCAATCAGTTACAATGGTATCATTTTATATATTCATACTTTCCAAAATGTTTTCATAAGCATGACACTTAGGAGGCACTCAAGCATTCATTGAACTGAAACAGAGCTGATTTTCAGAACATACAGATCAGCTTGGGCAGGAAGAAGAAAAATGTCCCACACTTTGAAGAACACAGGAAACGGAAGTAGAGAGAGGACACATGGCTTGCCCAGCGCCATTTCAAAAATTAAATGGCAGAGTACAGGTTTGAATTCAGGTTTTCTAGTCCCTAAATCAGTATTTTGCCCGCCCCCCCCCTCAAATGCCTCCATCCATAAACCCATGAAAAAAACAGGAAACTGTGGACGTCCTGGCAGCCAACAAACACCAAATATCTTCAAGGAAAGAAAGGTCTGGGAACTAAAATCATCTCACTTCAGGACAAAGCCAGCTATAATTAATAAACAGGAGTTAAGTTCTGACCTGGCACATCTTAGGAATATTCTAAGAGTTGACTCAAATCCTAAAGAAACTAAATTATCAAGGAAATAAGGAATCTCCTAACATTGAGGAATTTGCAGTCTGTGGTTGTGAGAGAAACAGGTTAGGTCAAATTCAAGCTTTGTTAACTAAACACTGAACTAAAACTAAAAACACTGTTAACACTAAAGCCCCAAACTGGACATGGAACAACAGACTGGTTCCAAATAGGAAAAGGAGTCCGTCAAGGCTGTACATTGTCACTCTGCTTATTTAACTTATATGCAGAATACATCATGAGAAACACTGGACTGGAACAAACACAAGCTGGAATCAAGATTGCCGGGAGAAATATCAATAACCTCAGATATGCAGAAGACACCACCCTTATGACAGAAAGTGAAGAGGAGCTAAAAAGCCTCTTAATGAAAGTGCAAGAGGAAAGCGAAAAAGCTGGCTTAAAACTCAACATTCAGCAAACTAAGATCATGGTAGCCAGTACTACCACTTCATGGGAAATAGATGGGGAAACAGTGGAAACAGTGGCAGATTTTATTTTTTGGGCTCCAAAATCACTGCAGATGGTGACTGCAGCCATGAAATTAAAAGACGCTTACTCCTTGGAAGAAAAATTATGGCGAACCTAGATAGCATATTCAAAAGCAGAGACATTACTTTGCCGCCTAAGGTCCGTCTAGTCAAGCCTATGGTTTTTCCTGTGGTCATATATGGATGTGAAAGTTGGACTGTGAAGAAGGCTGAGCACCGAAGAATTGATGCTTTTGAACTGCGGTGTTGGAGAAGGCTCCTGAGAGTCCCTTGGACTGCAAGGAGATCCAACCAGTCCGTTCTGAAGGAGATCAGCCCTGGGATTTCAGTGGAAGGAATGATGCTAAAGCTGAAACTCCAGTACTTTGGCCACCTCATGCGAAGAGCTGACTCACTGGAAAAAGACTCTGATGCTGGGAAGGACTGGGGGCAGGAGAAGAAGGGGACGACAGAGGATGAGACGGTTGGATGGCATCACGGACTCGATGGACGTGAGTCTGAGTGAACTCAAGGAGATGGTGATGGACAGGGAGGCCTGGCGTGCTGCGATTCATGGGGTCGCAAAGAGTCAGACACGACTGAGCGACTGAACTGAAAGCCCAAAACTAGGGAATGCTTTTTCCAATTAAGAGCCTTAAACAAATCAAAGTTCTTATATAACATAATACAAGGTACACACAATAACTTTTTTAACACAATACAACAAGGTACACCTGATAACTTTAATCTCTGCCGTCTCCTTGGATAATAAACAATCTAATACGTAAGACGTACTGGGAGGCTTCCCTGGTGACTCAGTGATTAAAGAATCTACCTGCCAATGCAGAAGACACAGGTTCAATCCTTGATTCGGGAAGATGCCACATGCCATGCAGCAACTGAACCCGCAGCACCACATTTAACGAGCCTGTGCTCCAGGACCCGGGAGCCGCAACTATTGCGTCCAGGTGCCGGAATTCTTGAAGCCCATGCTCCACAGCAAGAGAGGCCACGGCAATGAGAAGCCTGCACGCTGCAGCAACGCCTGGCCCCCACTGGCCACTGCTAGAGCAAAGACTGCACAGCAGCACACACCCTGTACAGCCAAGAATGAATGAATATTAGAAGAAAGAAAAAAGACTCCGCCTTGCACACAGACTCCCTGGTTTTCCCTGGTCTGGGAAGATCTCATATGCCACAGAGCAACTGGGCCCGTCACCACAACTACCAACCCTGTGCTCTGGAGCCCGCAGCCACACCTCCTGAAGCCCACCTGCCTAGAGCCCACGCTCCACAGCGAAAGAAGCCACCCCAACAAGAAGCCCATGCACTGAAATGAAGAGCAGCCCCTGCTCGCCGCCACTAGAGAAGGCCCAGGCACAGTCATGAAAACCCACCACGGCCGAGAAACGGAGTCTGAGACGTGTGCATTAAAAAAAGGAAAAGACGCAACGGGGACTTCTCTGGTTGTCCAGTGGTTAAGGTTCCACGCTTCTACTGCAGGAAGCACAGATGTGACCCCCGGTCAGGGCAATGAGGGAGACCTGGGTTCGATTCCTGGGTTGGCAAGATCCCCTGGAGAAGGGAAAGGCTACCCATTCCAGTACTCTGGCCTGCAGAATTCAGTCCATGGACTGTATAGTCCATGGTGTTGCAAAGAGTCAGACATGACTGAGCGACTTTCACAGGGAATTAAGATCCCATATGCAATGTGGTATGGCCAAATAAAAACTTAAAAAAAAAAGATGTAATGGCTAAAAACTTAGCAAATATACATGTAAAATTCACAAATTTGATTGGACGTAAAAGTACTTTACAAACTCAAAAAAAACAACAGAAGAGACCCATAAACAAAAAAAACCAATGGCATATAGAGAAGGAAAAAGGATGGAACAGATAAGGGAGTGAAATGAGAGAGAGCTTAGGCACATTCTCACCACCTGCCAAGTCGGTGACTTGTGGGAACCACTGTGGGTTCGTTCCCCTGGCTGACCAGGCGTGTGGGAAGCTCAGATTTCTAAGACTTTCCCTGAGGCTCCCCAAGGGCAGCCGACTGTTTTCCACCTCATATCCGCAGTACATCATACAATCAATTCCCAACAACTAAGAACTGCTTTCAAGTTCTGGCTCTGTCAGTGCCCTGTGGTTCAGTTCAGCTGTTTAGTCGTGTCCAACTCTGTGCGACCCCATGGACTGCAGCACGCCAGGCCTCCCTGTCCATCACCAACTCCCGGAGCTTACTCAAACTCATGTCCATCGAGTCAGTGATGCCATCCAGCCATCTCATCCTCTGTCATCCTCTTCTCCTCGAGCCCTTTCAATCTTTCCAGCAAAGTCATCTCCAATGAGTCAGTTCTTCACGTCAGGTGGCCGAAGTATTGGAGCTTCAGCTTGAGTCCTTCCAATGAATATGCATAATTGATTTCCTTTTGGACTGACTGGTTTGTCTCTTTGCAGTCCAAAGGAATCTCAAGAGTCTTCTCCAACACCACAGTTCAAAAGTATCAATTCTGCAGCACTCAGCTTTCTTCATGGTCCAACTCTCACATCCATACTTGACTACTGGAAAGACCATAGCTTTGGCTATATGGCCTTTTGTCAGTAAAGTGATATCTCTGCTTTTTAATATGCTGTTGAAGTTGGTCATAGCTTTTCTTCCAAGGAGCAAGCATCTTTTAATTTCATGGCTGCAGTCACCATCTACAGTGATTTTGGAGCCCAAGAAAATAAAGCCTGTCACTGTTTCCCCATCTATTTCCCATGAAGTGATGGGACTAGATGCCATGATCTTCGTTTTCTGAATGTTTCTCCACTTTCTCTTTCATCAAGAGGCTTTTTAGTTCCTCTTCACTTTCTGCCATAAGGGTGGTGTCATCTGCATATCTGAGGTTATTGATATTTCTCCCAGCAATCTTGATTCCAGCTTGTGCTTCATCCAGCCCTGTGTTTCACATGATGTACTCTGCACATAAGTTAAATAAGCAGGGTGACAATATACAGCCTTGACATACTCCTTTCTCAATTTTGAACCAATCTGTTTTTCTATGTCTGGTTCTAACTGTTGCTTCTTGACCTGCATGCAGATTTCTCAGGCAGGCATGGTGGCCTGCTATTCCCATCTCTTGAAGAATTTTCCACTGTTTGCTGTGATCCACATAGTCAAAGGCTTTATCACAGTCAATGAAGATGTTTTTCTGGAATTCTCTTGCTTTTTCTATGATCAAACAGATTCGCAATTTGATCTCTGGTTCCTCTGCCTTTTCTAAATCTAGTTTAAACATCTGCAAGTTCTCGGTTCATGTACTGTTGAAGCCTAGCTTGGAGAATTTTGAGTATTACTTTGCTAGCGTGTGAGATGAGTACAATTTTGCTGTAGTTTGAATACTCTTTGGCATTGCCTTTCTTTACAATTAGACTGAACACTGACCTTTTCCAGTCCTGTAGCCACTGCTGAGTTTTCCAAATTTGCTCAAATATTGAGTGCAGCACCTTCACAGCATCATCTTTCAGGATTTGAAACAGCTCAGCTGGAATTCCATCATCTCCACTAGGCTCTGTTTGTAGTGATGCTTCCTAAGGGCCACCTGACCTCGCATGCCAGGATGTCCGGCTCTAAATGCCTGGTCTCACCATCGTGATTATCTGGGTCACGAAGATCTTTTTTGTATAGTTCTTCTATGTATTCTTGCCACCTCTTCTTAATATCTTCTGGTTTTGTTAGGTCCATACCGTTTCTGTCCTCTACTGTGCCCATCTTTGCATGAAATGTTTCCTTGGTATCTCTCATTTTCTTGAATAGATCGCTAGTCTTTCCCATCCTATTGCTTTCCCCTATTTCTTTGCACTGATCACTTAAGAAGGCTTTCTTATCTTTCTCCTTGCTATTCTTTGCAACTCTGCATTCAGATGGATGTGTCTTTCCTTTTCTTCTTTGCCTTTTGCTTCTCTTCTTTTCTCAGCGATTTGTAAGGCCTCCTCAGACAACCTTTTTGCCTGTTTGCATTTCTGTTTCTCGGGGATGGTTTTGATCATGGCCTCCTATACAATGTTAGGAACCTCTGTCCATAGTTCTTCAGGCATTCTGTCTATCACATCTAATCCCTGAATCTATTAGTCACTTCCACTGTACAATCATAGAGGATTTGATTTAGGTCATACCTGAATGGTCTAGTGGTTTTCCCTACTTTCTTCCATTTAAGTCTGAGTTTGGCAATAAGGATTCACGGTCTGAGCCGCAGTCAGCTCTGGTCTTGTTTTTGCTGACTGGATAGAGCTTCTCCATCTTTGGCTGCAAAGAATAGAATCCATCTGCTTTCGGTGCTGGTGCTGTTGGAAGAGGGTGTTTGCTGTGAACAGTGTGTTCTCTTGGCAAAACTCTGTTAGCCTTTTACCTGCTTCATTTTGTACCTCAAGGCCAAGCTTGCCTGTTACTCCAGGTAGCTCCTGACTTCCTACTTTTGCATTTCAGTCCCCTATGATGAAAAGGACATCTCTTTGGGGTGTTAGCTGTAGAAGGCCTTTTGGGTCTTCATAGAACCATTCACCTTCAGCTTCTTTGGCATTAGTGGTTGGGGCACAGACTTGGATTACTGTGATATTCAATGGTTTGCCTTGGAAACAGATCATTCTGTCGTTTTGAGATTGCACCCAAGTACTGCACTTCAGACTCTCTTTGTTGACTATGAGGATTGCTCCATTTCTTCTAAGGGATTCTTGTCCACAGTAGTACATATAATGGTTATCTGAATTAAATTCACCCATTCCAGTCCATTTTAGTTCACTGATCCCTGAAATGTTGATGTTCACTACTGCCATCTCCTGTCTGACCACTTCCAATTTATCTTGATTCATGAACCTGACATTCCAGGTTCCTATGCAATACAATTCTTCACAGCATCAGACTTCACTTCCATCACCAGCCACATCCACAGCTGGGCGCTGTTTTCACTTTGGTTCAGCCTCTTCATTCTTTCTGGAACTATTTCTCCACTCTTCTCCAGGAGCATATCAGGCACCTACCAACCCAGGATCTTTCAGTATCACGTCTTTTTCCTTTTTCATACTGTTCATGGGGTTCTCAAGGCAAGAATACCAAAGTGGTTTGCCACTCCCTTCTCTGTAGACCACATTTTGTCAGAACTCTCCTCCATGACCCGTTCATCTTGGGTGGCCCTACAAGGCATGGCTCATAGTTTCACTGAGTGGGACTGGACAATAGGCTTTGCCTCTGAGTCTTCATTTCTCTGGCTCCCAAAACAGAAACACCAGGCTACTCTGATCATTTGACAAGGTCATGAGGGTCAAACAAAAGTATAAAGAAACTTTAAAAATATCTGTTTGCTATGATTTAATTAAACATATGAACCAAAAGCTTTGACCAGTAAGTGAGCCAGGAAACAAAAGGATACAAGCCTAGTTAGATTAGCCTCCCATGTTTAACACAACCCAGAGCAGGAGCGTTAAGATTGAAGGTTCAGGATTGAAAATTGAGGTTTAAAGGGAAAAAAATCTCTAAAGTAAACTATTAGAAGGAAGCTCACATCATTTCACAGCTTAGCAATTCAAGTCACTGTTTTCAAGCTGAGCATATCTTTTAAAACTCAGTGGTAGATCAGCAAACTTCTATTTATGGCAACACACAATTTATAGAAAATTACACACAGAGAAACAACATGAACTTGGTCAGAGCCATTTTTGAGAGAGAAACATAGATGACAAAGATTTCATAGGGAGCCAGGAAGTCTAGAACCCAGACTCCTAGATTACCTACAAAAGGTTATCTAGGACTTGAAAATTCAAAGACAGCAAAATGTCACTTTATTCTGTGGCCTCACCTCACACCTCTACCTTTGTTAATGCTACTTGCTCTAAAATTCTTTTCCCCATTCTATTATCAGTAACAGTTTTCCAATCTTCAAAGCCTACTCAAATGCCACTTCTAACATCAAGTCTTCACAAATAACACTCATGGCTCCCTTCCAGTGGGTTTCCGTAACACCCATACCCTCAGTATTTTTAGTCAGTCTCAGTAAATTAGGATGTCAATTATTCCCTGTGAAAAGCAGAAAACACCTTAAAATGAGCTTAGAAGAATGATGAGCACATGCTAGGTGCACCGTGCAAAGTACACTGATTAACACATACATCAATTTTAGGAGTCTCGTCTCATGCAAGGGTGTCCCAAGCAGTAACTCAGTAAAGCCCCCATCTGCACATCAGGAAGGCCTACCTGGCCTGCACAGGTCTCCGTGTTGCTCTTTCTCACTGGCGTAGACCTCCATGCACCAAGCATGGTATGCAAACGAGAAGAGGTCTTCTATTTTAGCAGGCGGTCGGATTGCGTTGTTCAGTCTCTTAAGCCACTCTTGACACTGCTCAAAGGTTGAGAACTGACACCTTCGTAAAGCCAAACAAGCACAAATGTAATCAGAAGACAGCTGACAACGAAACCTAAGGCAAGCCACCATTGCAAGGGTGCCTACTCACAGTGAAATGATACGGTTAAAAAGCGTTAGTATAGAGGTGGCCTAATGTTTATGATTTATAATTTGAAAAAAACACATCCAACAAATTTTAGTCAATGATGCAAAATGTCAAGAAGCTAGACATGTGGAAAAATTTTTTTAAGACTAATAAAATCTCTTCTGAGACTGATTAGTGAAAATTATTAAAGTAAAATAGCAGTCCCTCTTCCAGGAATGGGGTTTCATTCCACTTCTCCCACCAAAGCTTTATGGTTCTCCCTCTCAAGAAATACGTTCCGTTTTTGTTTTGTTACGACATATCATACCAAACTCAGAAACAGTTCACAGTATTACTTTTAGCCAATTAGGGAATAATTTCAAAAGTAATCTACTTAGCAATTAAAATAAATCAGTAACTTCAGACTGAAAATCAGATACGTTACACTGAAACTCTCAGCTATGACCAGGTAGAGACCAAAACAATTCTACTATCAAGTGCAACTTTCAGCACATATATATGACTGGGAGATTAAAATAGTTTAAATAATTAAAACTATAAAAAAATAATCTTTTCAAAGACAATATTTAAAACTGAGTAATTAATACACAAGCTTTTTAAACTGTAAGTTATAACCAGTATCTATCAAAAGCAAACCAAATCTCAATGGCTAAAAAGCAACTTAAATATTTACCTTAAAACCAAGGAGGAATCAACTATACTCCAATAAAAATTTGAACAAACAAACAAGGAGGTCACTTAAATCTCTCTCTCATCCCAACTGGTGTGACTTATCAACATGCCCACACACAATGTTTACTGGCACTCTAGAATAGGTCATAAAAATAAAACAGAAACTGAGGGAGCTAAAAGCTGGGAGAGCTACTAAATTTAAAATGCATTTCAGTCATCCCTTTTCAACCATTATAATGAAGATTAGATCAGATAAAGCCAACACTGAAGAAATTTGACGAGCAGCAGGACATCTGTAGAGTCTTAAAGTGCCTCCCAGACTGCTATCAGTGGCAATGGAGAAAATACAGAAATTACACAGAAAGTGGGTGATTCCTTGAAGAATGATCAAAGCTAATATCACTAGTAAGGAACAGGTGGGCACTGTTTGCCTCCAGCTGTAATACAATATCCTGAAGAGGACACAACCTCACGTGTACAGTATTCCAGCTGAAAATGTACAACCTCAATTTATTCCTGAGGAAACACTAGACAGAAAAGAAGCATTCTATTATAATAAAAGATTGTTTTTTTCAAAGTGCTAATGTCAAAAAGATAAAGAAAGATGACAGAAAACATTCCGGATTGAAGAAAGCTACGGAATCATGGCAGCTAAACATAGTATGTGCCCTTGACTGAATCTTGTTCTGAATGAGGTAGGGTTAGGGCATTATTTGGTCAACTGACAGAATTAGACCACGTGTAGCAGCCTGGATAAAATCATTACGAGTGTAAAACTGAAGCTGATGATGATATTGTGGTTATGTAAAAAAATACCCCTATTCTTAAGAAAGCACACTAAAGTATTTTGGGGCAGAGCCATGATTACATAACTTACTTCCAAATTGTTCAGAACAAGAATTTCTCACACACACACACAATAACACGAATGGGTCGAGTGTTAGCAGTACCAGTGCTCTTTACGATCTTTATGTTTACACTTATTTTGCAAATTTACAGTTATAACCAAATAAAAAAGAAAACATATCTTTCCAGTAACAAAGTAGCCTGAAGATAAAATATTTCAGGGACTACTCAGAAAATGTTCCTTATTAGGCTGACCCTCAAAAGCAGTTTTTGTTATCAAATCATGAACCCATCCTTTAAAAAGTATTTTCCACACTAAACAACAGCATAAACACATCACATACCTGATAACTTTGCAGTCTTTGCAAGTCAAATGAAGCTGAAATATATCTCGGCATTCAACACTTTCTATAAGCTGCAATGGAATCTGCAATTAAAAAAAAATGAAGTTCCCTTAGTCAGAAAGGCATTGCCCCTGCAGTTCTGCAGAGCGTCCAGCAAGAGTGGTCAGAAAGCTCTGCAGGAGAAAGCAGCACAGAACTGCACACTCCTCTGAATCAACAGCACTCAGGCGATTTACTGGGTGACTTGGGCTTCCCTTCCTCAGTCTCTAATCAATGCCCTCAAGTCACGTCACAACGAAAGGAAAACAAACGAAGCGGAGGCACCGCATCTAGAACAACAAGGAAATACAGAAATGTGTCATCTCTCGGGCAACAAACTTACAATGTCCTCTCTCAAAGTACTACTTTATGATGCTACAGCTAGCTGTGATATGCGGTGACACAGAAGCTGAAGGGAACCAGAACAGTTAATCTTGTCCTGTTGACAAAAAAGCGCTGCAGATCAAGATACTAGTGGGACTATACTTGTCGCCTATCCCAAACGAAAGGTGGGCCTGAGCCTTTGTGTCAGCAAAGCAGCAACGTGAAAAAGACTGGAGGTCTGAACTGCCTGTGGGAGCGCAGAAAACTCAAGAGAGCAGACGGAGCTGCTGGTCAGGCTCTCTGCTCAGCAGAAGAGGAGGGACAACTCTCACAGCGGCCTAATCGGCTAGGTTTAATGTGTTTCAAAAGACAAGCTGAGGAGCCCTGTTTGCCAAGTAGGGCTCAAGGTATGAGTAAGCTGGGGTGGTTCTCTCCCTGCCAATCTGGTCATCTGATACTGAAACAAGATCAGTAGGACAGTGGAGGGGGATCAGAGAAGGGAGGCAGATAGGAGGGAAAGCATCTGAAGACGGTGATACATCCTTAAGCTGTTGTTAGACTCCTCCTTCTGTCCCTCAGCTTTTCCAGACTCAACCCCCTGACCTCAAAAATTCCCAATTCCCAAAACTTCTACAGAGAACCTGGTAAAAACTGTAGTGGATGCTCTCACTCGTTGAAAAAGGATCTTTTTACACTGTATCAAGCCCAATCAAACTGTGGCTCTGGGAGCTGCAAGGAGCATTCCAGCAATTCATGTTTTACATGAGGAGGAGGAGGAGGAGGCAATCTCCTCCAGCACAGAAAGAAACAAGAGAGCGCTGCTAGCCGAGTCTCAGAAACAGGCTTCGGGCAAACCCTGCCCCACTGTGTGGTCACCAAAGTCAGCTGGGAACTCTGAGAACAAGGATCTGGAAAGAAGCCCGTATGATGGACGTGTCGGACAAACAAAAAGAAACTGGGGCAGGGATTCAAAAAGAGAAGAAAACAAAATACTGTTACTCAGGTAATGGCTGAGAGTTCTACCTCGGAGTAGAGCCTTCTAGATTTATCTACAAAATTCCTGTATAATAGGACCAGAAGTAAGAGAAAGACTAAGAATTCCTGCCTGTGTTCAGAGAAAGAAAAAGGACCTTTGGCCCTGTTTTTAAGCCCTCTTCCCCAAGGTACTGTGAGAAACCGGAGCTGATGCAGTTAAAAATTCTTTCAAGACATGTACATCTAAGAAGGAACAACATCATCTCAGTGGGGATGAACTGTGAAGGCGTAATAGGAGATTAAGAGATCAGAAGGGGACACTGATCTCTCCTCAGGCTAGTCCTCTGCGTCTCCCGGGACACTCAGGTTAGGGTTTTGTCTTTGAAGCCCACAGTCCCCATTCTCCTCCAATACTCCCCCCAAAACAGAGAGTGAAAGAGGCGCCAGACTGGCAGTTCAGAGGCCCGAGTTCTAATTTCAATTTTTAAAAAGTTTATCAACCAAAATTCTGCCTGCTTACCGACTTCCTTGGACAATCCTCTAACCTTCCCACATGCCACCAGCCTCTGCTTTCTGGTGTTCCCAGCTTAGGAAAGCCTGGGCGAAGGGAACGGGAAGAGCCTGGGGTGGGGTGAGAGTGAGCTTCACAGACCCACGGGCTCCCACAGCAATCGCTTGCCCCATGTCCCCTCAAACACCCCACCTTACAGCTAGAAAACCTGAGAACAACCAACACTATTACCAGATGCTGGAGGGATGGACCAGCCTGTGCTGTTTTGCTACGAAAACTAGAAGTTTTACAGCCCTACTGTTTGGACTAGAGCCAGAGCCTAGGCTCAGACTCTTACATACAAGAGGCAGCGCCTCAGAGCGTGCGCAGCACTGGCTGCCTGCATGCTCCCAGCACGCAATGTCCCACGTGTCTTAACACTGCAGACTCAAAAAGGATAGAAATATTGGTTGCTAGTATACAGATCCTACCAAATCACAAAAACCACCGTGTGTATTCAAGTCACAGATACAGAAAACAGATTTTAATAATCATGCAGATTATCACATGCAAGGAAGTTTAATATGCAGCAAGAACAAGGACATGAAAGAGAAACACTTGATTTTGTATCAAATGAACAGCTCCCTTTTTTCTTCCCCTTTCATTTCAATGTTACTCTTCAATGCAGCCACCCCACCCTCGAGATTGCCTTCGCTTTGAAAAAGGTGGAGCTAGCTAGCTTTTCCTCGTGATACAGCCAACCAAAATATAAAATAACTTCTCTATTTCTTTAAAGGCAAGACCACTGATTCAGGTTTCTCAGCTTTCATCACATATGAGGAGGACCCCTACCATTTCTGTCAGTAAACAGACCCAAAAGCAAAGAAACACAGGTTCATGAGGCAGACCATTTTATAGCTCGGGAAGGTTCAGCCACTCCACTAGAGCTGGTGGCAGACTCAGGACCAGAACCCACGGCTGCCTTCCGGCTCAGGGCCCCTCAACATCCATGGTGCTCCGCTCTTCCTCTAGGACGCCCTTCCCTTCTGTGTGAGCATTCCTTCAGTTTTTCTTTCACTATTAAGCAGCCACTTCACCAGGGATCTCAAGGGGAAAACAGAATGTAAACCAACCAAGATTCTATAGAGGCAACTCTAAGAAATCTGAAGTCACAATCATATCCTCCCTAACCCAGTGATTCAGTGCTTTCCAACAACACATCCTCATCTTGCTTTCTTCTCTGCCTTCTTCTGGCCAGGTACTTCTCTCTCCCATTACAGTACTTTTCTCCTTATAAAACCCACCAAACTCATGCTTAAAATACATCAAACATACTCCAGTGCTGTTAATCAATTCCTCTAACGGTCAAAAGTTACATTACATACACCAAAACTCATGACAGCATCAATCCAAAAGAGCAGGACAGCAGCAGTTTAAGGACATAATAGACATGCATAAGTATAAGAGTCGCAGCACTCATTCCAGAGGGAATTTTATGTTATTTCCTACTATATTTACCATAATTCATTCTGGGTCTGTATATGTTTGAATTACTAAGTACCAGAATTTAAAAGTGGGATAATGTATACTTTTTAATAACAAATGCCCTTTTTATAGACTGAATGAGGAAGTATTAACCTTGCATACACATGGTAAGAAAAATGGAAGTAACAATGTAATGAGTCTTAATCTAAAATCTATATAACACACCGTGAATGATCTGGGTTCTAATGATTTAAAAACCAGTCAGAAGAATATGGTCACAGGTTAAAGACTCAAATTCTTTATTGCTCACTTCTGTATTTACAACGTACTCTTCCAACACGAGGTTTTCAGAAGCCTCCTCTGATTTATGAATGCTAAGGCCAAAGGGCATCGTTAACAATAACCCACTTCTGATGCTTGGAGAGTAACAAAGATTTTCAATGTACAACAGTTAGCAATGTAAAAAATGTGGGAACTGCTAAGGAAGGTGTTTCCAGGTACACTGTCGGCTTGTTCCTAAGAAGCATTAACAGACCAGTCTAGAAATGGGAGTTTTAAGGTCCTTTAAAATACTAATGTTGTCTTTACTTCTGGTTGAACTTCAGCTTACATTTTTTGAAAGTCACAATTCCATCTGCTCATGGGACTATGGGGCTTGACCCCACTCCACAAATTGTCCTCATGTACAAAACCACTAAAACCTTCTCTAATATGAGGAAAGGGACTCATGCAGAGAGGACACATTTTGCTGATTTGCAAGGTGAGCATCTGACACTCAAAACCAGTTTGTTCCAAGCACAGGTGCAACAACCGCCTGCAATTCTCATGCTACTTACTGGGATTTCAGAAGCAGCAGACTGAGAGGCGGTCTATTGAATTACACAACAAAAATCGTTTTAAAATGTCATTATCTTCACTTGAACACTTACTTGTTTGTAAATTAGCTGATCAAAGAAATATACCTACACATATGTAAAAACACAGTTTGGGAAAAGCATGGAATAGGAGCAACTCATACCTTAAATGCTACAACTGAACTATACTGGAGGCTCTTTACCCCAGAAATTGGAAACTTGATATAATGTATGTACATTACAATATGATGTATTTCAACGTGCTGTGAGATTAAGAGAATATATGATATCAGACAGCTATGTAAAGCTTGATGGTGTAAGTCCTTTAAGAGTTACATGTGTTCATTTGAAAACATACAAAATGATGCAAGCTGGAGCATGCCACAATACACACTGACACATCAGAGTTTTGATGGTTGAGATATGTTTGATTTAGACCTAGTACCTTTTAGGGGAGGGGTCTCTCAGTATCACAGATTTCATGGAATACTCATCTTCTAAGGGAGGACCAGAATAGGAGGAGCCATGGCTTCCTGGAGTGACCACAGGTTTTAGGAGCCTAGCACTAACTGTGATGGGATTAACTTGTTATAAAGTCAGTCCTAGTCTCTCCCAATCTGAATTATTTAAGATCACTGCAACTACAAAATACTTTTGCACAACCATTTTTCAGTGCAGAGCCATTATCTTGGGCTTTTAAAAAAGTGACAGGCAGACTCTGTGCCTTAGAGGGTTATTATGCTAAATGGAAAACACTTTTCGGTAAAGAAACGGGTAACAAGTTAAGTACAAAAGTAAGTTTTCTTAAGCACTGTATCTCAATCAGTTGGGGGACCAATAATTCCAGTAAACAACCTACTACTGCTAGAGAAAAAGATGATGCAGGCTTAGAGAAAAAGATGACTTAAAATGAGCTTTAAACCCAGAAAAGATTTTTAAATGGTCTAATATCTATTTCAAACCCATTATTAACTTCAATTCACTTAATATTTACTGAATACTATGGTACAAGTAAACACATTCGATTCTAAAAATACAAAGATCAACAAACAAAAAATTACAACATATCTGGTAAAAGTTGTCAAACTGTGTTCAAGACACAGAAAAGGCCAGGAGAAAGGGTAATAAACTGTCAGGGAGGGAACTGAGACTGAGAAAGGCTTCACAGAAGAATATTATCACCTGAACTGGGTTTTGACAGACGAAGAAAAGTTCCTTGGGTAGGAGAAGAGAGAACTCAGAGATATAAGGTGTGTCTGAGAGTCCAAAGAGGGTGGTTTTATTAATACAAAGGGGAGAAGGGGAGAGAGAGGGAGGCAGAAAAGCTGTAAAGGACCAAGGATCACACCACTTAGGGTGACATGGTGTTAAGTGATTTCATTTGAGAAGTAATCAAGAAAGACTGAAGGCCTTTAGGTTGGTGAATGACATGATCCAATCCATGCTTTCTCTCCAATAGATCCTCTACCCCAACAGATCTAAAAATAGTCTCTGAAATATTTGGTATAAACCAAAAAGCTGAGAAACGGGACTGCATGAAAAAATGCAATGATACAAAACTACGTTATCTCCACATGCAATTTAATTAAATTTCACCAATTCCAGACATTTAAACACAAAATTAAACTGGGTAATTCTACTAAATATTGCTGTCATTATTTCCACAGGAGCTAGTAGGGTCTGGTTGCTGGAATGTTACAGAGATTCCATCCTGTCCCCTCTTATCAGGGCCACTCAATTCCAAACAGGCCCTTCTGAACAGTGGTAAATGGTATGAGAGCACAATATGCCTCCTGCCTTGATGAGTCCAGTGTGTACTTTTAGCTGATAGATAGAAAACTAAGACAAGAACTATGATCACAGCCAGATCTACAGGCCAGAAGGAGTTCAGGCCACAGTGACTCCTACACGTGAATGCTTAACTGCCCAGAACAGTAATCAACACTAAAACAATAAATGACAACCACAGAGAAAATGTCAGCCATTCGAGTCTTGACAAGGAAAAAATATGATGAAGGAATTGGGTAACTTTTGGATGGCTGAGTGAAACAACTTTCTAAGAATCCCAAATGAGCTCCCAAACACAGTATCTGAATGAAGGGACGGTCCTGAGCTTTATACGATGTCACAGTACACGTCTTTGTGGTAGAACCAAAGCGCAAAGAGCCACAACACGGTTCAGTGAGGGAAGAAGGCAGCATTCGTTTGGTTAGAATACATGAACTTCGGCAGTTTTGTGCTGGAAGACAAGTTTACTGAAAAAATACTAAGGATGGCAATAGTGCTGGAAGACCCAGTTCACTGAGAATACCCTCTTAATTGAAAAGGAATGCACTCAAAAGTTGAGAGTTTTCCCTCTCTTCAGCAATACACAGTGTATTACGCAAATAAACTTTTTTTTAACATCTGTCCTTATACCACTAAGAAGACGTGAGTCACTTCATCCTGTAGCAGAAGCCTGCACTGAATTCAAAGTACGTCTCATCATTTGACGTTGCTGTTCAGTCGCTAAGTCGGGTCCAACTCTTGCGACCCCATGGACTACAGCAAGCCAGGCTTTCCTGTTCTACACTATCTCCTGTGAAGTCGCTCGGTCGTGTCTTACTCTTTGCGACCCCATGGATGGTACCCTACCAGGCTCCGTGGTCCATGGGATTTTCCAGGCAGGAATACTGGGGTGGGCTGCCATTTCCTTCTCCAGGGGATTTTCCCAACCCAGGGATCAAAACCGGGTCTCCCGCGTTACAGACGCTCTACCGTCTGAGCCACTACAGTAGTGTGCACTGTCTCCTGGAGTTTGCCAAATTCAGGTCCATGGAGTAGGTGATACTATCTAACCATCTCACGCTTTACTGCCCTCTTGTCCTTTTGCTTTCAATCTTTCCTAGCATCAGGGTCTTCTTCAGTGAGTCAGCTCTTTGCCATCAGGTGGCAAAAGTACTTCAGCATCAGTCCTTCTAATGAATAGTCAGGGTTGGCTTCCTTTAGGATGGACTGTTTTGATCTCCTTGCTGTCCACGGGACTCTCAAGAGTCTTCTCCAACACCACAATTCAAAAGCAGCAACTCTTCAGTGCTCAGCCTTCTTTACGGTCCTACTCTCACATCCACACATGACTACCGGAAAAACCACCGCTTTCACTGGACAGACCTTTGTTGGAAAAGTGATGTTTCCACTTTTTAACACGCTACTTAGGTTTGCCATACATTCCCTTGCAAGGAACAAGGGAATGGCTGCAGTCACCATCCACAGTGATTTTTAGAACCCAGGAAAATAAAAGCTGTCACTGTTTCCACTTTTCCCTCTTCTGTTTGCCATGAAATGATGGGACCTGACGCCATGATCTTATTGAATGTTGAGTTTTAAACCAGCTTTTCCACCCTCATCAAGAGGCTCTTCAGTTCCTCTTCGCTTTCTGCCATTAGAGTGTATCATCTGCACTTCTGAGACTGTTAATATTTCTCCTGGCGATCTTGACTCCAGCTTGTGATTCACCCACCTTGGCATTTCACATGATTACTCTCCATACAAACTGAATGAACAGGGTGAATATACATACTTATCATACTCGTGTCCCTAGTTTGAACCTGTAAGCTGTTCCATATAGGGTTCTAACTTGTTTCTTAACCCATAAACAGGTTTCTCAGGAGTCTGGTATTCACATCTCTAAGAGTTTTCTAGTTTGTTGTGATCCACACAGTCGAAGGCTTTATAGCAGTCAATGAAGCAGATGTTTTTCTAGAATTCCCTTGTTTTATCTGTGTGCTTAGTTGCTCAGTCACGTCCAACTCTTTGTGACTCCACGGACTGTAGCTTACCAGGTTCCTCTGTCCGTGGGGATTCCCCAGGCAAGAATACTGGAGTGGGTTGCCATGCCCTCTTCCAGGCGATCTTCCCAACCCAGGGATTGAACCCAGGTCTCCCACATTGCAGGCGGACTCTTTACCAACTGAGCCACCAGGGAAGCCCTGCTTTCTCTATGAGTCAACAAATGCTGACAATTTGACCTCTGGTTCTCTGCCTTTTCTAAACCCAACTTGTATACCTGGTAGTTCTCAGTTCATGTACTGAAGCCTAGCTTGAAGAATCTTGAGCATAACCTTACTAGCATGCGAAATGAGCACAACTGTGTGACAGTTTGAACATTCTTTGGCATAGCCCTTCTTTGGGAGTGGAATGAAAATTGAGCTTTTCCAGTCCTGTGGCCATTGCTGAGTTTTCCAAATTTGCTGACATACTGCATGTAGAACTTTAACTGCATCATCTTTTAGGATTTTAAACAACTCAGCTGGAATTCCATCACCTCCACTAGCTTTGTTCACAGCGTTGCTTCCTAAGCCCCACCTGACTTCCCACTCCAGATTATCTGGCTCGAGGTGATGTGACCACACCACTGTGGTCATTTGGGTGATTAAGAACTTTTTTGTATAGTTCTTTTGGTATTCTTGCCACATCTTCTTAATCTCTTCTGTTTCTGTTAGGTTCTTTCCATTTCTGTCCTTTATCATGCCCATCTTCGCATGAAACGTTCCCTTGATATCTCCAATCTTCCTGAAGAGATTGCGCGTCCTGCCCATTCTGTTGTCTTCCTCTACTTCTTTGTATTGTTCATTTAAGAAGGGCCTGTGTCTTCTTGCTTTCCTCTGGAACTCTTCATTCAGTTAGGCAAATCTTTCCCTTTCTCCTTTGCTTTTTGCTTCGCTTCTTTCCTCAGCTATCTGTAAAGCTTCTTCAGACAACCACTTTTCCTCTTTACATTTCTCTGGGGTGGTTTTGGTCACTGGCTCCTGTACAATGTTATAAACCTCTGTCTACAGTATTCGTCACCTCCACTGAATAATCATAAGGGATTTGATTTAGGAGGTGGCACTAGTGTTAAAGAACCTGCCTGCCAATGCAGGAGAAGTAAAAGATGCAGGTTCGATCCCTGGGTTGGGAAGATGCCCTGGAGAAGGAAATGGCAACCCACTCTATAATCATGCCTGGTGGGCTACAGACCACAGGGTCGCTCGGAGTCAGACATGACTGAAGTGACTTAATGTATACCTGAATGGCCTAGTGGTTTTCCCTACTTTCTTCAACTTAAGACCAAATTTTGCAATCAGGAGCTCATGATTTGCGCCACAGTCAGCTCCAAGTCTTGTTTTTGTTGACTGTACAGAGCTTCTTCATCTTCGGCTACAAACAATATAATCAATTCAATTTTAGTATTTAACCTTTGGTGATGTCCACGTGGACAGTCATCTCCCTGTGTTGTTGGAAAAGGATGTTTGCTATCAACACTATACTTTCTTGACAAAACTCTTAACATTTGACATTAAGGTCTAAGAAATTCTCTCAACTGAGGCAGTCGGTAACTATTATAAATTGAGAAATAAAAGCCTACACAGCTCCTGCACCATTACAAATCTTAATACAGTATTATCAACTGCAAATCACGCAGTGCTGCTAAACAATGGATCCTCAGCTGACAACCACATGTATCGTTTTAATCAGGCTAAGAGCTGCTTGCTAATGCAGTGTCCCCAGTGCTTAAACTGAGAAAAAAGCAGAGTGCACAATGTTTTCATGCTGAACTCTATATAACACTCCTCTTGTGAGAAACTTAAGGTTTTTTACTTCCTTTCTCCATCTACTTTAGTGGAAGAACAGCTGATAGCACTTACATTAACAAGAGACTCCTTGAACTTGATGTGAAGTCTGTAATTAGAAAGGGCAATGATGGCATCCTCCGCACGGCCCACGTACTCTGTGCTTTCTCCATGAAGTTCAAGAAAAGGGACCTTCAAAGTGGAAGAAGAAATGCTTCAGAATCCTCAAGTAGTAAAGCAAAGCCTTTAAACACAGGTCAGGTGAATGGATTATACACACTGTCACTCAAGACAGCACATAAATGGGTACGGGACCTAAAGAGGATGGGTTTACACCCACAAGATTCAAAAACCTAGTTATTCATATTTAAGACCAAAGAAGGAATGACACAGAGATGACCACACCTCAGTGGGAAAGTCTTTCTAAAAGAGATCTTTTCCAGCATACATTTCTATCATGTGTGTGTGGTTTAGGGGAAAAATACATTTCTCTAATATGCATTCCTATATGCAGTGCATTACTTCAATCCACTGGCTCTGCTACATTGTTACTATGATGCTTAATACTTGTTTCACAATCAAAAGTGGCCTGGAATTACCTGAAGATTCTCATCCTCCCGGATCAGCTGCTTCCTGGGAAAGATCTGATTGGCCTGGATGCACTCAAGGCTGTGCCGGGTCTCTTCATCCTGGAAAAACCCAAATGTTTAAATAATTTCAAAGCTCCTACTCCATGTTTGATTTTTCTGCCATGTCTAGTAGCATAATCATAATGAAAATCCAGGTGCCTCTAAACGGAAAACACATCAATACCAAGGAAAGTCAAAGAGGTTAAGAACATTTCTATTAAGCACTAATAAGTTGTTAGTATATTACTTTTAGGAGAAACTAAATATAGTGGCATTTTTCTCTTAAGTTATAATCTTTATTTTTGAAAGATGCATTCTGAATTATTATTATTATTTAAGAAGGAAATGACATGACCAATATCTGGAATTTGACTCAAAACATCTGGAGGGGGAAGGGTAACGAGGAAGTGAATGGAGCATAAATGAAACAGCTGTCTATGAGGGGATGAATACATGGGACTCTAAGTGAGAGTTCACTATACCGCTACTCTGGTTATATGGGAACTTCGCATAACAAAGCTGTTTTCTTTTCGATGTAAACTGAAGAACTGAATCCTCAAACTGAAAACATGTGTGAACCACTACCCCTAGTTTAATATTTGTATTACATATTTATTTCTATTAAGGCAATCTCAAAAGATAATAAATTATAATCTAAATGGTACTTGAACTAATCATAATCAACATAAAAACAGTCTTTTACATTATAAATTTGTATGGTATACAAAACTCAGGGGGAAAAGAAATCTATCTGAAAGTCCAGGGGTAAATTATGATGAATTATTTACACAGCAAGTTTTATAAGAACAATAGCAATTTTAAACATACACCCTAATAGAATAGTTCTCAAAATGTGATCTGCGGATTCTGAGACCCTTTCAGGGCCTCTATGTGGTCAAAACCACAGTCACAATAATACTAAGACTTTTTTTAAATACTAAGCCTGTAATAATACTAAGCCTTTTTTTCTCTGCATTGACATTTGTACAAACAGCCCAGAGAGACTCAGCGGGTAAACCTGCTGGCCCTTTAGTATAATCTAGCAGTGGCACTGTGAATGTCCTTGGTAACAAGTAGGAGAAAAATGGTTGATTTTATGACATTCTGACCCTTAAGTCTTTTTTCTTTTTTAAAGAGAAAACAAGGACTTCCCTGGTGGTCCAGTGGTTGAGACTCTAAGCGCCCAATGAAGGGAGCGTGGGTTCAATCCGTGGTTAGGGAACTAAGATCCCACATGCTGCATGTCCAATAAATATATAAAATAAAATATTAAAAAATAAATAAAAGAGGAAATACATGAAAGCCTTCTGCTGCACACTTAAGTATTATGGTTGTCTCAAGGTAAAGCACTTGTGCAGCTGTTTCAGTTACAAGCTGAACTAGCAACTTCTTTTGCAAATGAATGAGCACATTTGCAACTGAGGAACTGACCAACTACGGTAATTCGGACTTTAGCAGGTCTTTTCTTCAAATGCCATCAGTTGCCAGTGATGACGTTTTAAGGGGAAAATTAGAATTTTGAAAGGCTACCATCTGCCAGAAGGAATTGTACAGCTTTCCAGTACCAAATACTTTTCTGATATGCCCAGTGGCAATACTATCAAGTGTGATTTTTAAAAGAAATTTTATTGCAAAATAGGTCTACCTTTGGAAGACCTGCATTACTCATTTTCTCATTATTTATTATTTTCAAAATGACCTGTTCATGATGTTACAAAATCATGCATGAATAGAAGATCCATTTAAAGTGCAAGACAACTGATGGTTTTAAGGTAATACAAAAAGTTCACTGACATGACTTCAAATTCCACACTGCAGCTAACCTTCAAAGAGCTGACACATGTCAGGTTCTGATGTGTAACAGAAGAATACAATTACCTGGAGAAATTATTAAAGTATTTTCATTTTCTAACTACTGAGTAAGGCTGGATTTACCTCATTTCAAAAAATACACTAACAAATCAGATGAAGAAGTAGATATGAGAACCTAGCTCTATCATCTATTAAGCCAAATATTTTTTTTAAACTGTAAAAATGTAAAACAACATCACTCTTTTAATTATTGCTGGATGAGAAAAATGTTACTTTTCATTTAAAATGTTATAGGAAACTGGTACTGTTACTTTTAAACTGAATTTATAAACATTTTAAGGGTTTCTCAGCTTTGACTTCTAAATCAAATCTCTTACAATTATACAGTGGAAGTAACAAATAGATTCAAGGGATTAGATCTGATGCAGTGCCGGAAGAACTAAGGATGGAGGTTCATGACACTGTATAGGAGACAGTGATCAAGACCATCCCCAGAAAAAGAAATGCAAAAGGGCAAAACTGTTGTCTGAGGAGGCATTACAAATAGCTATGAAAAGAAAAAAAGTGAAAGGCAAAGGAGAAAAGGAAAGATATCCCCATGTGAAGGCAGAGTTCCAAAGAACAGCAAGGAAATGTAAGAAAGCCTTCCTCAGTGATCAATGCAAAGAAATAGGGGAAAACAATAGAATGGGAAAGACTAGAGATCTATTCAAGAAAATGAGAGCTTCCAAGAGAATTTTTCATGCACAGATGGGCAATAAAGGACAGACATGGACAACGAAGGACAGAAATGGACAATAAAGGACAGAAATAGTTTGGACCTAACAGAAGCAGAAGACATTAAGAAGAAGTGGCAAGAATACACAGAAGTACTGCACAAAAAGGATCTTCACGACCCAGATAATCACGATGGTGTGATCACAACCCTAGAGCCAGACATCCTGGAATGTGAAGGCAAGGGGGCCTTAGGAAGCACCACTGCAAAGCTAGTGGAGGTGATGGGATTTCATCTGAGCTATTTCAAATCCTAAAAGATGATGCTGTGAAAGTGCTACACTCAATATGCCAGCAAATTTGGAAAACTCAGCAGCAGTGGCCACAGGACTGGAAAAGGTCAGTTTTCATTCCCATCTCAAAGAAAGGCAATGCCAAAGATTGCTCAAACTACCACACAATTGCACTCATCTCACACGCTAGTAAAGTAATGCTCAAAATTCTCCAAGTCAGGCTCCAACAGTATGTGAACCATGAAATTCCAGATGTTCAAGCTGGTTTCAGAAAAGGCAGAGGAACCAGAAATCAAATTGCCAACATCAAAAAAACAGAATTCGAGAAAAACATCTACTTCTGCTTTACTGACTATACCAAAGCCTTTGACTGTGTAGATCACAATAAACTGTGGAAAATTCTGAAAGAGATAGGAATACCAGATCACCTGACCTGCCTCCTGAAAAATCTGTATACATGTCAAGAAGCAACAGTTAGAACTGGACACGGAACAACAGACTGGTTCCAAATAGGAAAAGGAGTACATCAAGGCTGTATATTGTCACTCTGCTTATTTAACTTATATGCAGAGTACATCATGAGAAACGCTGGGCTGGAAGAAGCACAAGGTGGAATCAAGATTGCCGGGAGAAATATCAATAACCTCAGATATGCAGATGACACCATCCTTATGGCAGAAAGTGAAGAGGAACTAAAGAGCCTCTTGATGAAAGTGAAAGTGGAGAGTGAAGAAGTTGGCTTAAAGCTCAACACTCAGCAAACTAAGATCATGGTAGCCAGTACTACCACTTCATGGGAAACAGATGGGGAAACAGTGACAGACTATTTTGGGGGGCTCCAAAATCAATGCAGATGGTGACTGCAGCCATGAAGTTAAAAAGACGCTTACCCCTTGGAAGAAAAGTTATGACCAACCTAGATAGTATATTCAAAATCAGAGACGTTACTTTGCCAACAAAGGTCCGTCTAGTCAAGGCTATGGTTTTTCCTGTGGGCATGTATGGATGCGAGAGTCAGACTGTCAAGAAAGCTGAGCGCCAAAGAATTGATGCTTTTGAACTGTGGTGTTGGAGAAGACTCTTGAGAGTCCCTTGGACTGCAAGGAGATCCAACCAGTCCATCCTAAAGGAGATCAGTCCTGGGTGTTCTTTGGAAGGACTGATGCTAAAGGTGAAAGTCCAAGACTTTGGCCACCTCATGCATAGAGCTGACTCACTGGAAAAGACTCTGATGCTAGGAGGGATTGGGGGCAGGAGGAGAAGGGGACGACAGAGGATGAGATAACTGGATGGCATTACTGACTCACATGAGTTCGGGCAAACTCGAGAGTTGGTGATGGACAGGGAGGCCTGGCGTGCTGCAGTTCATGGGGTCACAAAAGAGTCGGACACGACTGAGCGACTGAACTGAACTGAAACACATAAGGGGGCTTCCCTGGTTGCTCAGAGGTAAAGCACACTCTTGCCAATGAAGGAGACACAGGTTTGATCCCTAGGTCAGAAGATCCCCAGGAGTAGGAAATGGCAACCCATTCCAGTATTCTCATTGGGGAAATCCCATGGACAGAAGAGCCTGGCAGGCTTCAACTGATGGAGTCACAAAGAGTTGGACAAGATTTAGTAACTAAACTACAACTAAAGATCATTTCACAGATCATTTAAGTGATTCCCTAACTAGATTTCTACTGCCCTCTAAATAGTGTAGAATTAAAATAATATAGCATGCTTTAAAAAAAAAAAAACACCTAGAGAAGCCATTTACCAATTCATTTTTGCTGGCATATTCACTTGCATGCTACTGCAGGCCAATGTATATAATCTAAGTAGTTACTGAAAACTGAAATTGGAACGAATGATTTTTCAATGTATGAGAATTTGGCCAGCAAGACAAGAACATAAATAATTTTTCACAGTCAAATAAAACATACGCTCTTTTTATAAGACTGTGCTAGTACACATTACATGTACAGCTTCTGAACTGACTTCCCCCCCTGTATATAAAAATGCCTTTAATTACCAAGGATTAAGATAGACTAATCCTAATCCTGAGAGTTGGACTATAAAGAATGCTGAATGCGGAAGAATTGATGCTTTTGAACTGTGGTGCTGGAAAGACTCGAGAGTCCCTTGGACTGCAAGGAGACCGAACCAGTCCATCCTAAAAGAAATCAGTCCTGAATATTCATTGGAAGGACTAATAATGAAGCTCAAACTCCAATACTTTGGTCACCTGATATGAAGAGCTGACTCACTGGAAAAGACCCTGATGTCGGGAAAGATGGAAGTGGGGAGGAGAACGGGATGACAGAAGATGAGCTAGTTGGTTGGAATCACCAACTCAATGGACATGAGTCTGAGTAGACTACGGGAGTTGGCAATGGACAGGGAGGCCTGGCGTGCTGCGGTCCGTGGGGTCACAAAGAGTCGGACACGACTGAGCGACTGAACTGAGGATAGACTATTGACTTTCCAAAAAGAATGGTAAAAATATTACTTAGCTAAGCATAAGATGAATCAACTGCCTAATTTATTATATTTACTTAGTTTCATAGGTAAAAGGGAGGCCAAACTTGAGGTGGCTGATGGAGGAAGAGCTGGAAGGAGATGAAGTCAAGGATGAGAAAAAGTCTGGCAGGTGTGTTAACCTGTTAAGAGGCTTGAAAACAAATTTCCCCTGGGCTAGCTACAAGCAGTAGTTTACCAGGATGAGAGAGACAGAATATAATCCACTTGGTCAATTTCCTGATATCGCTGAGAACACCAGGCATGGTGGAATCTCATACTTATTAATCCCTACCGCTCCATGTGGCGTCGCTATAAAATCTTGAAAACAGATCAGTCACCACTGTCCCAGGCTAACTTCTGCTTCTTGGTAAACTATGCAGGTAACAGAAGTCAGTCTATAAGTCAGGGGGAAGTCAACATTAAAGATAAATATTTAAAGAATATGAGGAGTAGAGGCTAACCAGTGGAAATGTCTATAAACTAAACTTATGTATAAATGTTACAAGATTTAAAAAACTACTCTTTAGAGTCACTTATGTGTATAAACTTTACATTTGTCAAATGTTTCAAGTGATTATCAGTCTCATTGTCAATTTTAGTTACCATTCTTAAAAGCAGCATTGAAAGTCATCAAAAATAAAAATTTCTGTTTATATAATGTTTGTGATTTCTTTCAACATAATCCAGAGATGGGGGTGGGGCGTCAGAAGAAACAAATGTGGTCATGA
This sequence comes from Madoqua kirkii, assembly GCA_006408675.1. Taxonomy (NCBI): domain Eukaryota; kingdom Metazoa; phylum Chordata; class Mammalia; order Artiodactyla; family Bovidae; genus Madoqua; species Madoqua kirkii. The sequence continues at coordinate 88,828 of SJYC01076436.1, forward strand.
ACTGATGACTGCATCCGGCTGATGCCTATGTGGGGCTTATGAGGGTTCGCCATACTATTTTCAATTTACATAGGCTTGCGATTTTTCCATAATGAAACACAAAAACATTTTCCCAATGTTTAACCTCCCCAAAAGATCTCAATTTTATTCAAGAATTTTTTTAAAGTATGAAAGGATGATATTCAAGAAAAACCAGTGCTTCTGAATTCTCTACAGAGAAAAATAAGGATTAAGAACACGTAACCAAATAGCTAAAACAGAAATATTAATTAATACTACTTAAACCAATGGTTCAACAATTTGCAAAGTGTTAGGTAGCTAGTAAAAAAATCATTAGGAGTCCAACAAGTCAACAAAGAAAAATGTTTAATTCATTTAGTGAAATAAGCAAAACAGAAATTCAATGTTTTAATTCCAACTACATAAACTATACATAGGCACACAAACTAGTTAGAAAGGAATACAACTATGGGCTTTGGCGGAAGAATTATAAATGAGTACTTCTAAAGACTTATTATGAAGCTGCTTAATGAAAGTGTTTTTTTTTAAACACATGGTCACACTGGCTCCCTGACCACTCGGCACGCCACATGTATCTCCAGAGCACACCAGGAAGACTGTCTGCAGGGCACCAGAGCAAGAACCAGGCCGCTGGGCAGAACACAGAAGCGCAAACCTTCTGTGCCCAACAGAGCTGCTTCCATGAGCCCACCACGGGCAGCTCACTAGCACTGGCATACAGATGAGATAAACATTAGGCAAACGCTCTCAATGCATTAAAAACGCGTGAAAACCAATAAAATAATACAGCATAAAGAAACGCTCATCAGCACTTGGGCACAGGATACATCAGAAAGCTGCCGTGACCATAAACCAAGATAAGCCTGGCAGAGATTGAAAACGACAGCGGCTGCCTTGCCCATTTTCACGACACCTCTATGCAACTCGTGTTTTTGGTTTTAGTTTGTTTTTAATGTTGAAAGGCATTTTCCATCCATGTTCCCAATGATGCCTGAAATTAACATGGCCTTTTCAGTTCCTTCTCTGTGTGCCAGCATGACAGTCTGGATCTAGCAAACACCACCAAGGTAGAAGCAGGACAACACTGCAGAGGGCCATTTCTTTCTTAAGCCCTGAAGCACTGCTCACATATTTTCGGGACTGACAGAAATGTAGCTGGCTCATCGCTCCCACTTCTCTGCCTCAAGTGGGTCCTAAATGGCTCGCGAGTCACTGAAATACACTAATTTTAGTCACAGATGCAGGCAGGCCTGTGCAGAGCTACTTTATCTTCTTTGGGATAAAAACAATGTTAAAGAGGAAAAACAGGAAATACAGGGAACTGCTTTCATCCAGAAAGGTAAATTCATAAAGAATATGTGTACGACCATATTAATCCTCCACAACGCAACACATACACACAGAGAAAAGCTTCTTAATGTATCTTCCTTCCCAGAAAAGAAATAAGAAACCTGAAGTCCAAGAAACATTTGGTCTTGAATCTATTTACACTGCCTGACTGAAAAGAGACAATATCTAACTCACATGATTAAAGTGAACAGAAGCAAAACTGCTCTAAGACACTAGAATACTCAACTTATTACTAGTGTACTAAGCAAACAAGAAAAGAGAACAGACAAGAGAGTTCTGAGGGCGGGTGACTGTAAACTTACTAGTATTCATTTAACTGCCAAGACAGAGTTCAACTCCAATCGTCTTGTTATTTCTTTGTACTTACCATGACAGGAGGCCCAGATGAGGAGGAGAGATCCCCGTCCCTTCGTCAGTGTCTTGGCAAGCCTTTTCTTTCCTTTACGCCTGGAACTTGAGGGGAGGAAAGGACAAAATGGTCATTTTCCACGTGTGTGCTAAGTTGATCAGGAGTGTCTGACTCTGTGCGACCCTGTGGACTGCAGCCCGCAAGGCTCCTCTGTCCATGTAATTCTCCAGGCGGGAATACTGGAGTGTCTTGCCCTGCCCTCCTCCAGGGATCTTCCCGACCAGAGATGGGGCCAGCATCTTGTGCACCTCCGCCATTGGTGGGGTGGGGGTGGGAGGGTGTCTTTGCCACTAGCGCCACTTCAGAAGCCCAATTTCCCACTTGGCATACCCTAATTAAAGGAGCTGCACATACAAGGACCGAAAGACTTGACCAGAGTCAGCCAAGAACAAGCTGGGAATCACCCAGCCAGCCCACTAGCCAAACCCAAACTCCTTTAAAGGGCTGCTGAAACCGTCCTGGCTGTAACCTATTTGAGCAAAAACAGTTGCGAAAGCTCACGCTCCTAAAGTTGACAGCAACATGAAAACTATTATAAACCTTAGATGAAAATAATAAAGCAATAATTAAAACCAACCTGCGAATGCAGGATATTGGGGTAAAAGACTTTTTTCTTTCATATTTTGTGCAAATACAGCATAATAATAATATAATCCTTACAATATTATATAGCATGTTTTTGTAAATTCCGTGAATTCAAAATGTATCTCCCCATCTGTGGGAACCAAACTGATTTAGTAAACAAAATATGAAAGAAATAAGTTTTACCCCAATATCCTACGCTCAGTGAAAACTCAAGCTGTCCTAATGCCTTTACCTGGTTTTCAGAAACAACTATAATAGTGAGGGAGGACACCCAACAAGAAACTCAGGCTACTAAGAACACTATCACTTTAATAAGTAGCTTTCTAAAAGTACATATACATAAAACAGATATATTACATGCAAAGCCAGCATTTCTAGTTCACTAAACTTCCATGAATACAGCATATTTTTGGAAGTCTGGGATTCATATTCAAAGCAAATGCTTTATGATCGATGAAAGCGAGGGAACAGAGGCCATGGAAGCAGCAGGGCCCAGAGCTCCACACAGTGCCTGGAAGACTAGTGGCGTGAAGGAGGGCTCTGGCTGTAGAGTGGGAACAGACTAGACTGAAATTGCACTCATCTCACACGCTAGTAAAGTAGTGCTCAAAATTCTCCAAGCCAGGCTTCAGCAATACAGGAACCGTGACTTTTCAGATGTTCAAGCTGGTTTTACAAAAGGCAGAGAAACCAGAGATCAAATTGCCAACATCTGCTGGATCATCGAAAAAGCAACAGAGTTCCAGAAAAACATTTATTTCTGCTTTATTGACTATGACAAAGCATTTGACTGTGTGGATCACAATAAACTGTGGAAAATTCTGAGAGAGATGGGAATACCAGACCACCTGACCTGCCTCTTGAGAAACCTGTATGCAGGTCAGGAAGCAACAGTTAGAACTGGACATGGAACAATAGACTGGTTCCAAATAGGAAAAGGAGTACATCAAGGCTGTATATTGTCACCCTGCTTATTTAACTTATATGCAGAGTACATCATGAGAAACGCTGGACTGGAAGAAACACAAGCTGGAATCAAGACTGCCGGGAGAAATATCAATAACCTCAGATATGCAGATGAAGAAAAGGAGTACATCAAGGCTGTATATTGTCACCCTGCTTATTTAACTTATATGCAGAGTACATCATGAGAAACGCTGGACTGGAAGAAACACAAGCTGGAATCAAGACTGCCGGGAGAAATATCAATAACCTCAGATATGCAGATGATACCATCCTTATGGCAGAAAATGAAGAGGAACTAAAAGAGCCTCTTGATGAAAGTGAAAGTGGAGAGTGAAAAAGTTGGCTTAAAGCCCAACATTCAGAAAACGAAGATCATGACATCCGGTCCCATCACTTCATGGCAAATAGATGGGGAAATAGTGGCTGACTTTATTTTGGGGGGCTCCAAAATCCCTGCGGATGGTGACTGCAGCCATAAAATTAAAAGATGCTTACTCCTTGGAAGGAAAGTTAGATCAACCTAGACAGCATATTAAAAAGCAGAGACATTACTCTGCCAACAAAGGTCCGTCTAGTCAAGGCTATGGTTTTTCCAGTGGTCATGTATGGATGTGAGAGTTGGACTATAAAGAACGCTAAGCGGCGAAGAATTGATGCTTTTGAACTATGGTGTTGGAGAAGACTCTTCAGAGTGCCTTGGACTGCAAGGAGATCCAATCAGTCCATCCTAAAGGAGATCAGTCCTGAGTGTTCATTCAAAGGACTGATGTTGAAGCTGAAACTCCAATACTTTGGCCACCTGATATGAAGAGGTGACTCACTAGAAAAGACCCTGATGCCGGGAAAGATTGAAGGCAGGAGGAGAAATGGATGACAGAGGATAAGATGGTTAGTTGGCATCACCGACTCAATGGACATAAGTTTAGATAAACCCCAGGAGCTGGTGATGGACAAGGAGGCCTGGTATGCTGCAGTTCATGGGGTAGCAAAGAGTCGGACACAACTGAGAGACTGAACTGAACTCTAGTAACAAGGCGTTGATTTTCAAACAGATTTAACAATTTAAGAAAACTCAAAGAAAGAATCAAGCTGCAATTTAAAAGATCATGTTTAAAACTATTTTAAACAAATGATTAAGGCTACAACTCATTTAATCTCAACTTTAATACAAGTTTCTAGGAATAGTGTATTATACTATGGCAATGGCTCGAATCCTGATGGTAGGGAGAGACCACCAAATTTTAAGATTTAACATTAACGTGAACATACAAGAGTTCACTTAAATGCCACAGACAAACAGGGCCCCCAAATTAATCTGTCAATTGTCTTTTGCTGCCTTAAAACATCAGAGTGTAGTAGGGGATGAAGGGTAGGGGGAACAAACTTACCAAATAAAGTTTGTCTGAAGAATGTTTTCTATCTGAAGGTTTCACAAGAAAATCTGCAGAAGAAAAACCAGTAGTTTAACGATGACAAATACCCTAAGTATCCAGTTAAGCCACTTAGATTTTCCCACTAGACTTTTCTCTACAAGCTAGAATGCCATGACAATACATTATTTTTTAAATTGCTGCAATGTGAACTTCTTAGTCAACCACAGTTCTGAATATTTAATTGTGCAAAATGGGCCTTAGCATGCCTTTAGAAACTGCGAAACCACACAGACAGAACTTTCCCAGAACCTACAAATACTCCTCTTTAAGAGTTTTGCTCTGCCAATCAAATATCATTTCTGATGGTTTCTCGGGTAAATCTTTGCCACTAAAGGAACAAGTACTTTCAAAAACTAAGAAAATCACAGGAGATCTAGACTTGGACTTGGCAGCTGAAGGTAATTTGTACACATTATTGGCTTCTCTACAAGGGATCTTTTTGGTATAAGAAAAGAAGATCAGAAGGGGAAAGTATAATCTAAACACAAAAAACTCTTGTCACAAAGAGGCAACATCTGACCCCTACAGAGCTAAAAGACCTTGTCAACCTACTGTTTAATCATTAAGTCGTGTCTGACTCTAGCTACCCCACGGACTGTAGCCCCCCAGGCTCCTCTGTCCATGGGATTTCCCAGGCCAACAATACTGGAATGGGTGGCCATTCCGCCTCCAGGGGAATCTTCCAATCTAGAGTCCTAAAATCAAGGAGTCAGTCAACATTTTGCATTATTCTCATAATCTCTGATAACTTTTTATACAAGAACCATATAAGAGGAGGCTAAATATGTAAATATAAAATGTTCTAATCACTTTACAAGTAGTATTTTTGTCTCCCAGTAACTTTTAAATTTTACAACTCAGGCTGGGCCACATTAACACATGCTATACAGGAACTAAGACTATTCATAATTTGCAATTTGAGATACAAATTGTACTATCAATATTGGTTCTGTTGTTTAATGAGGTACAACACAGTAGAGCAGGAAAGTTTAAAGGTTTTAAATCTGCAGGAACTTTTCTTGCTAAAGCATAATGTTTGCTTAGTATTTGAAAACTGAAATATAAATTACAATTATTTTCATTTTCCTTTATACTTCAGTAAGGTTATTATTGACTTTTTAAAATTATGTCTGTAGGTACACTGTATCATCTATGAACTTTATTTAGGATAGTAAGAAAACATTTGTCAAAAAGAACAGATGCTGGGTCTCTGTCTTAGCTGTTAAAAAACAACCAGGTAAGACAATATATTAGTATATGATGGCACATTCCACGTAAGTACTAAATCCAAGAAACGATGAGACATTTCACTGTAAATGTTGTAGTACTCTGATACTTCTTGGGTCACTCCAATGACATGCAAGTGCTCAGAGTTCAGAGAAAAAGACAACCAGGGAGGCTTCACAGGAGGCGGAGAACGACTTAGTCGTATAGATTAGGTGGAATTTAAATAAAAAGAGGTGAGGTAAGCCAAGTGAGGATGGATACTAATGCCACAGTGGGAAGAGGACACATTTTTGAGCAACAGAGTAGGTCAGAATACCAGTCACCTGCAGGGAAATGAGACGAAAAAGACAGCACCCACTGTGGAGAGTGGATGCACGAGAAAGCAGCAAGCAGGATGGTTTGGGGGGAAAGAGTTCCGATGTGAACTGCTAAGGGCCCAATATCTTAATGATAGTAAAAACAGAGGCACCATCAAAGTGAGTGGAAAACGTTAACTGCTTACGCTTGGTAATTAATTAGAAATGAGAAAAGGAGGCAGAGCAAGTTGGCAAAGATAACTACAAAATTCTAAGCCCTGTGGTGAGCAGAAAAAGAATGGTTTTGTTAAGAACCGAAGAGCAGCTTCCAAGGAAGCAACACCAGATAGGATATACTGGCTTTAAAGGTGGCCTCCAAATAAATATATGTCCAGCCAGTAATTAGGGGTAAAATGGGATTAGATTCAGGAGACAGGTCAAACCTAGCGGTAAGAATGAATTGATGGCATTCCATTTATTTCAAAGAAGTTACTATCTACTACAAGAATCATCTGACATAGTTTCAGAAATTACTTGGTAATTTATTCTGTCAAAGATAGGATAAGTCCATTAATAGCCAAGTGTGTAAAGGTTCCAGAGGTGTAAAGCTCCAAGACATGGGCCAAACAACAGGATGACTCAACGAAAGGCTCAGGCAGGTCTGCTTCAAGGCCAGCAATGACTCCTCACACCACAACCAAACACCCCCTTAGTTGGAAACAGTATGCCACTGTGAAACACTGCCAATCAAAGTTAACTGCCCAAGGCTCCTCAGACTACCTGCCCGATAAAGGCCACGTACAGTAAGTCTGAAGGAAGCTCTCTGGTGCCACAAGCTACTGTCTCATGAAGCCTGACAGTATCCCGTGATACCAGCCATGCGTTTGAAGAGGTAGAATGTAAAGTAGTTATGTTAAATCTAAGCAATAACCTAACGCAGTAAGAACACAGATTCTTCCGCACATTGAGCACTGAAGAGGAGCTCTGATGAGCAGCCTGGGCAGCGGTGTGGAGGAGGAGTTAATGATGGCCACTTTTACGTTCCATCTGGGGAGCAGTGTTAAGGGGCAGGGGACTTTCTAAAGTTACCTGATGTAAGAGGGTAAATTGTTTACAATCATGTAATATACCATGGATTGAATTTTATCTATTTTAAGAGGAAACTAAACAAAAAATAGACATACTTGATTATTAAATACTAAATTACAAGATATTACTGTACACAAGGTCTTTCAGGAAGATAATGAGGAAATTATTACGAGGAAGGGCATGGAGGCCCCGAGAAGGCTAATGAGGAATGAACACCTGCAACAATCTGTCATCATCTTTCAGTTCAGTCCAGTCGCTCAGTCGTGTCTGATTCTTTGCGACCCCATGAATTGCAGCACGCCAGGCCTCCCTGTCCATCACCATCTCTCAGAGTTCACTCGGACTCACGTCCATCAAGTCCGTGATGCCATCCAGCCATCTTATCCTCGATCGTCCCCTTCTCCTCCTGCCCCCAATCCCTCCCTGCATCAGAGTCTTTTCCAGTGAGTCAACTCTTCACGTGAGGTGGCCAAAGTACTGGAATTTCAGCTTTAGCATCATTCCCTCCAAAGAAATCCCAGGACTGATCTCCTTCAGAATGGACTTGTTGGATCTCCTTGAGTCCAAGGGACTCTCAAGAGGATTCTCCACCACCACAGTTCAAAAGCATGAATTCTTCGGCGCTCAGCCTTCTTCACAGTCCAACTCTCAAATCCATACATGACCACAGGAAAAACCATAGCCTTGACTAGACAGACCTTAGTCGGCAAAGTAATGTCTCTGCTTTTGAATATACTATCTAGGTTGGTCATAACTTTTCTTCCAAGGACTACTATATCAGCTTCAACAAGGGCAAAGAGCCACACCAATGTGGACCATTTCTGTAATAAAATAAGGGAGGTTAAACTACAAAAACCAATTAGATTAAACCAAATACACAAGGAAAACTTGAGACTCAGGTCAGTCCTCCTACAATATGGATGGAGGGTGAGACTCAGGGGAAGAAAGGGCAGCTAAAGCAGCACTTTTGGGGCTACAATATGTTTTCACTTCAGAAGAAGCTTTTTTTTCCCCCACAGACTTGTCTCACCTTCAAATGTAAGAATAATTGAGAGTTCAAAACTTTAAGAAGACAACACTGAGCAATTTTAAAAGAATCTTTTACTCTCACTGTGTGTGAAAGAAATGGCTTTTCTTGCACGTGAACTGCACAGTAAGAAACACTGACAGTAAAACTTGACAGTGGAGGCAAAATAATTACGAGATGGTAATGTTTAAAAAGTGACTTTACAACTGCTACCACTTGGGGTGAGCTCTTCAGCTTCCCAGTGTCTCCTCGTTTATGCCTAGTAACTTTGGACATCTGATGTATGACATGACCTTCCCAAACTAGGATTCCATGGCATGTTGAGGAGATTATTCCATGGTGGACAGATGATTTAATCACTAGTAAATCCCAAAACTTATCAGCTGAGTAAAACTACTGTGGTTTGGTCTTACTCCGTGTACAATATCCCAAACCTCAAGCTTTCTAAAACTTTTGCTGCTGAAGTCAACTATAAATGAAAATAAAAACCAAGAAACAGTTCAAAAGGCATGGCTGAATGCTCTCAGTTAAGACTTTTCCCCCCTACTTATAAGGATCATGTTTTTTTTTTTTAAGTGGAAAAAAACAAAACTAAATGTAAAATTGAGTCAGTGTCCTGGTGCAGTGACACTTCCAAATGAGATTAATTTACTAAAAAAAATTAAAAGATGCTATACGTCTTTCCCACCTCTTTCAAAAACATTAAGGTCTGTGTGTTTTCAGGGGCCCAGAAACAAGTTCACGATGAGAGTATGCATTCCTCTGCCAGCTGTAGGCTACAGATAAGCAGTTAAAATATTATCATTTCCTAAGCAAAAAAACAACCATCTTCTTGAAAAAACAAAAATCCAGTAAGTTGTCCAGAAATGGTCAGATGAACTGTTATAATCTAATTTCTGTATCAAAGAGCAATAAGTCTCTTGAACCAGAAATATTTATGGCAATGTTCACTCTAACATTCCTCAAAGAAGGTGCTATAACTCATAGAATTTCAGTTACTGATCAATACTTAGGATCATTTGTCTTAAGTGACAAACATTGACAGCTGCTTTTTCCAAATGGGACCCCAAAATGTGACAAGTCAAAAGCAAAGAAATTATGCTCTAGTGTTTTTAGATATTAAGATCTGACTGCATTTCAGATGTACCTTTCTGCTTTTCACATCTCAAGACAGCAAAAGGAAGCCCTGACCATCTTCTCAGATTAACTGTGATCAAATCAATCTTAGCAAATTTGATTTGTACCTTTTAAAATCACTTATTTCTTACAAGTGTTTCCCTTTTAAACTTACTCCCTACACAAAAGACAGGAAGAGGGGAAGCATAAATCATAAATGATGTCTTTAAAATTCATACATGATGTCTTAGTGAAGACATTTTTTTTCTCTTTATTTTTTAAATTATGCAAGTATGACAGCACATTTACAGGAAACTTGGAAAATATAGAACAAAGTTACATACAGTTCCACTATTACAATTATTTAAGATTCTTAGTTTGAGTTTCAATATCAAACTCTCAAAAATTAATAGAATGAATATACAGAAAAGTAGAAGGATACAGCAGACCTGAAAAGTTCAGTGAAGGCATTTTCTGGTGGTGACCAGAAAAGATTAAAACTGAAGACATAATATAGTCTACTAAAAAGGGTAAAAATAACTTCAAGAATTGTTTTAATGTTTTGACTTGCTCTACAATCACTTCTATAAAGAAAACATCCACTTCATACTAACTCAGATATATTAAATTATTAATAGGATTATAAATTTCTATGAGTAATTTGTAATGTTGTCTTCTGACTCTCTATCCTCCACCAAAAGTCATAAGGCAGGTATTATTTTACTACTGAAATTAAAAAATTTAAATTTAGCTTTGTGAGGCAACATTTAGGTTCACCATGGTAAATGGAGAGATGTTCCCTAACACCTAAGAAAGAAGAAACAAACTATCTGGTTATTGATAGAGAAAGTCCAGGCATTCAAATCACTAGAAATTAACTGAAAGCCACGCAAGATCTAAGTGCCAGGGGTAGTTCAATATTTATAACTGCTATGCAAAGATCAGAAAGACAAGCTCCAGTGTTGGAAAAATGTTTCTTGACTTGTTTCTTTGACTAGCTCCAAGGCCCACCTTTGGGAAATTAATAAGAGAAGGTAAATTCCTGCACACTCATTTATGTCCTGCCACTTGCTCTCAGTTAACTTTTAGTGAAGAGGAAAGAAGTTATTTTGTTTCCCCAGTCCCCCTTTCTCCCTACACTGTCCCAAACTGAAGTTCTTATGGGCAATCATAGGACAAATGTTATATTTTTTAAAAAAGATTCCTACTCAGGAAATTCATACCTCAAGGAAACTTAAAATTTCCTAGTTATAACCTTATAATGACTTCTGCCCCTCTTAAAACATATGATTATCTCAACAGAGCCTGCAGACTCTGACCATGCCTCCTACAAGTCAAAGAATAAAATTGTAACTGCATTTTCTTGGACAAAACACTGAAATAACCAACTCCTACCTATGAAGATGAGCAGTTTTATAATAGGTTTTCAAAAGGTTTTTTAATAAGGCTTAAATTATGAGCTCCAATTTCTTATGTACTCCAACAGAAAAAGATCACTAATCATGAGATAGGTAGCAAAGAACAAAACCTTACTTTTGTTAAAGGCAATTAAAATATTATGCAAAATTCAACTACCAAAGTCATTTTGAAATCTGCAAATTCACACTGTTTATTCCAATGTGCTTTGCTTCTGGACCCTCCCTGAAAGGGCAGGAACACTCTCCAAACCCCGCCCTTTTTATAGCAATCCTCTGCCCTCAAGCCGGATAAGAGGTTTCTTTTCTAGGAAGACAGCAACTTTGTTTGAAGGTCAACTTACCATAGAAATCAAGAGTTTGCCCATGTACAAATGACATGATTTTCCTATTAGGCCTAGGTACCTGGGATGTTCAAAACCAATTCTAGAAAAATCTGGAATTAAACTACACTCAAAAAATAGCTATCAGCATTCCAAACCTAGCTAATCTGTATATTGCTTATTAGTTTTTTAATAATATATAGGAATATTAATGGTCTTCTCTCCATCTAAACAGATTCTTCAGAAAAGTTGTGGTTCCCTCTACTTAGCTTTATACAGAGTAACAGGCAACAAAATGGACAAGGACCAGAAAGCTGAATGAAAATGCAAATCCATCCTTTAAGCATACAACTTAACAATAAAGAGAAGAAACAGATTTTACCTACTGTCATCTCGATTATAAACTGTCCAACTACAGATAGCCAACAGGCACATTCAAAGAAGAGAGACAATAACTGCTATGCAAAGATCAGAAAGACAAGCTCCAGTGTTGGAAAAATGTTTCTTGACTTGTTTCTTTGACTAGCTCCAAGGCCCACCTTTGGGAAATTAATAAGAGAAGGTAAATTCCTGCACACTCATTTATGTCCTGCCACTTGCTCTCAGTTAACTTTTAGTGAAGAGGAAAGAAGTTATTTTGTTTCCCCAGTCCCCCTTTCTCCCTACACTGTCCCAAACTGAAGTTCTTATGGGCAATCATAGGACAAATGTTATATTTTTTAAAAAAGATTCCTACTCAGGAAATTCATACCTCAAGGAAACTTAAAATTTCCTAGTTATAACCTTATAATGACTTCTGCCCCTCTTAAAACATATGATTATCTCAACAGAGCCTGCAGACTCTGACCATGCCTCCTACAAGTCAAAGAATAAAATTGTAACTGCATTTTCTTGGACAAAACACTGAAATAACCAACTCCTACCTATGAAGATGAGCAGTTTTATAATAGGTTTTCAAAAGGTTTTTTAATAAGGCTTAAATTATGAGCTCCAATTTCTTATGTACTCCAACAGAAAAAGATCACTAATCATGAGATAGGTAGCAAAGAACAAAACCTTACTTTTGTTAAAGGCAATTAAAATATTATGCAAAATTCAACTACCAATGTCATTTTGAAATCTGCAAATTCACACTGTTTATTCCAATGTGCTTTGCTTCTGGACCCTGCCCTGAAAGGGCAGGAACACTCTCCAAACCCCGCCCTTTTTATAGCAATCCTCTGCCCTCAAGCCGGATAAGAGGTTTCTTTTCTAGGAAGACAGCAACTTTGTTTGAAGGTCAACTTACCATAGAAATCAAGAGTTTGCCCATGTACAAATGACATGATTTTCCTATTAGGCCTAGGTACCTGGGATGTTCAAAACCAATTCTAGAAAAATCTGGAATTAAACTACACTCAAAAAATAGCTATCAGCATTCCAAACCTAGCTAATCTGTATATTGCTTATTAGTTTTTTAATAATATATAGGAATATTAATGGTCTTCTCTCCATCTAAACAGATTCTTCAGAAAAGTTGTGGTTCCCTCTACTTAGCTTTATACAGAGTAACAGGCAACAAAATGGACAAGGACCAGAAAGCTGAATGAAAATGCAAATCCATCCTTTAAGCATACAACTTAACAATAAAGAGAAGAAACAGATTTTACCTACTGTCATCTCGATTATAAACTGTCCAACTACAGATAGCCAACAGGCACATTCAAAGAAGAGAGACAGAATTCCAAGAGTAGAGGATATATGCGCAACAGAAAGAATCCACTCTTACCCTGGTCCAGTTATGTGTGCTGTGCTTAGTCGCTCAGTTGTGTCCAACTCTTTGCAACCCCATGGACTGGAGCTCACCAGGCTCCCCTGTCCATGGGGATTCTCCAGGCAAGAATACTGGAGTGGATTGCCATGCCTTCCTCCAGGGGATCTTCCCAACCCAGGAATCAAACCCAAGTCTCCCATATTGCAGGCGGATTCTTTATCATCTGAGCTACAAGTGATTCTGGCAATTAGGCAGGGGGCTACTCATATTTTTGAAAACAAGCCAGTGAAGACCCAAATAACCTCTCATAACCAACCACACACGACAGCGTGGGCTCTGTTTAAAATGGTGAGCTCAAATACCCACTCTTTTGATGTAGTACTCCTCAATTTATAAATAGCCAAAAGACCAGAACAGCATATTCTTAAGAATCCTTTTAAGACCAATACAATTCAACAGATGCCCAGAAAACAACCCACCGTTTTAAACTAGTAACATTTATTTCACGTAAACAGAGGGAAACATGTAACTGCCATTGAAATATATATAGGGAGAAAAAACTTTTTCAGCTAAAGTCAAAGAGTAGAATTCAGGAAATGCTTTACTTAAAAGGAGAGCAAAAGTCCTAAGCTAATAAGAAATAAAGTTGTCTTATTAAGTAAAGAGGATTCTCCTTAAGTAACTGCACTTAAGGACTCTAAAAACCTTAGGTCATAAGTTCAAACTGAAGACAAACAAAACCATGAATTTTAAGAATTGTTAAGCTATCATTTCGTTTAACCCATTAATCAGAAAAGGGGATGGGGGCTTTTTAAAACAGCACATTGGCTAAATTACTTATACAAAACACATTAAAATACAGGTATTAGTAAAATAGTTATCTAAAATAAAATTAAAAACTGCTGAAACATACAGCCTAATATCAACCTATTCTAAACACACTGGGGAGTCCAAGTATATTGCTTATACATCAAAAAACTTAAGTACTAGGAATCCCCTTAGTGGTCCAGCGGTTAAGACTCAGAGCTTTCACTGCAAGGGACACGGGATCCATCCCTGGTTGGAAACTAAGTTCCTGTGTGCCGCATGGTGTGGGCAAAATAAAAAAATTAAAAAAAAAAAACAATCCACAAAGACAAGTAATTGGAATTCTCAAGTTTCCAATAAGCATGTGAACATAACTACTAAGAATACCACACCTTCTAGATCAATCTGAGCCACTCATGTTTCTTGCATTTTCTAACATGAAACTAAAGGAACTAAAGTTCAGTGAAACTAAAGTCTAATAAAGGTCTAAGAAATAATGCATCACCCAAGCTCTCTGGTAAATATCAGGCCTATGAATGCATGGACAACATATCCTGCACTACTTTCATTTTTACGCAGGACACACATACGCTAAAATGCAAAGAAATATGAAGACCTTGGAAAGAGTTGACACTTTTCTATTGATTTACTCTTCAACATCTAATCTAGCCAGAGATCAAATGGCCAACATCCACTGGATCATAGAAAAAACAAAGGGAATTCCACACACAAAAAAATCTATTTCTGCTTCATTGACTACACTAAAGCTTTTGACTGTGTGGATCACATCAAACTGTGGAAAATTCTTAAAGAGACGGAAATTCCAGACCACCTTAGTCTCTTGAGAAACCTGTATGAGGGTCAAGAATCAACAGTTAGAACTGGAGATGGAACAATGGACTGGTTCCAAATTGGGAAAGGAGTACATCAAGGCTGTTTATTATCACTCTGCTCACTTAACTTACATGCTGAGTACACATCATGCAATATGTCAGGCTTGATGAATCACAACCTGGAATCAAGACTGCCAGGAAAAATATCAACCACCTCAGATATGCAGATGACACCACTCTACTGGCAGAAAGTGAAGAGGAACTAAAGAGTTTCTTGATGAAGGTGAAAGAACAGTGAAAAAACTCGCTTAAAACTCAACTTGCAAAAAACTAAGATCATGGCTTCCAGTCCTATCATTTATGGCAAAAAGATGGGGGAAACATGTAAACAGTGACTGATTTTATTTTCTTGGGCTTCAAAACCACTGCAGATGGTGACCGGAGCCATGATATTAAAAGATTTTTGCTCCTTGGAAGAAAAACTATGACAAACTAGACAGTGTATTAAAAGGGGACATCACTTTGCCGACAAAGGTCCGTATAGGCTAAGCTATGGCTTTTCCAGCAGTCATGAATGGATGTGACAGTTGGACCATAAAGAAGGCTGAGCACCAAAGAACTGATGCTTTTTAACTGTGGTGCCAGAGAAGACTCTTGAGAGTCCCTTGAACAACAAGGAAATCAAACCAGTCAATCCTAAAGAACCTTGAATATTCATTGGGAAGAATGATGTTGAAGTTCTAATACTTTGGCCACCTGATGCAAAGACCTGACTCACTGGATAGACCTTGATGCTGGAAAAGACTGAGGGCAGGAGGAGAAGGGGGTAGCAGAGGATGAGATGGCTGGATGGCATCACCAACTTAAAGAACATGAGTCTGAGCAAAGTCTAGGAGACAGTGAAGGACAGGGAAGCCTGGTGTGATGCAGTCCTTGGAGCTGCAAAGAGCTGGATATGACTTAGTGACTGAACATCAACATCTAACCTAAAACTTATTTTGTACAATATATAGGTATTTTTTCAATTGTTTCCATGGTATGGTATACATACTATTGGTGATATGTGAGAAGATGATTTAAATGTAACATAAATGCCTTTTTAAAAATATATACTTGTGCTAATGAACACTGGAAAAAATACCCTTCATTCTATTGACTCTGAAATGCCGTTGAGTTCAAGGTACATAATTAAACTTACACATCACCAAAGAACGAAAAAAAAACAACTTGATCTTAAGATGAATTACCATTTGGTATACAGATACTGCAAAAAAAAAAAATCATGTAAGCAGCATATTAAGGAGGCATTTGGGAGACACCGCCCTAGCACACGCGCGTGTTCATATCTGACTCCGTGCGGCCCATGGGCTGTAGCCCACAGGCGCCTCGGTCCAGGGAGTTTTCCAAGCAAGAATACTGGAGAGGGTTGCTATTTCCTACTTCAAGGGATCTTCCCAACCCGAGGACTGAACCCGTGTCTCCTGCATCTCCTGCACTGGCAGGCAGATTCTTTACCACT
>SJYC01076437.1:0-38531 GCA_006408675.1 Madoqua kirkii
CTCATATCTCATATACGCTAATTCAAATCCTTCATAATACAAACTGCTACTTACCTGTCTTTCCTCGAGTTGCCTTATTCTCTCACTTTGCTTCATAAGACCTACTTTTCCAGTCCATTAAAAGTCTGAATCCATTCAAAGCAGGCATGAGCAGGGCCTCAAACATCCAGTCCTCCCCCACAGAAATGACAGCCTCTCTCTCAAGGTTTCTGCTGCTACTATCTGAAAACTTCCATCACTTCCCCAGCCCTGACAGTGACTGCTGGCACAGCAGCAGAATACCAGACCCACTTCTGGAAGGTCAGTGTAGCGCTTCCAACTCCAAGTACTCCAAACAGAAGCCACCACTGCCTCCCTTTCCTCTGCACACCGTACCTTCTTCCTTAACATCCCACTGGGAATCTTGGCCAGCCTAGGTCTGCAAGGCTGGAAACTACCTGACACTATTTCCAACAGCATCTGCCACCATCTCCCAGTGCTTTCTCTGAAATGCACAATTTTCGTCTTTCCATGTCACACCACCAGTACTGGTCTAGCCAACTGGTTCTCAAGCATTTGTTGAATCAAATTTATTTAGACCTATTACTGAAGAAACAAAACCACCAGCTAAGAAATGATTCTGGTCAATTCCTCTTTTGAACATTACCTGGCATAACCATCCTGTCAACAGACATTTTAGTAAAATGTCCCTCTCAAAAAAGATATGTCCTACCGCATACATGCCCAGGATGGACAACTTGAGGCTTCTCGAAAACCTTTCATGCATGAGTTTCGGTCACTGCTGCTGCTGCTGCCTCGTTTACACACACCACCTAATCCTTCTGAATAAATCCTACATGCCCTTCCAGGCCTCCCTTGTAGCTCAGCTGATAAAGAATCCACCTGCAATGGAGGAGACCCTGGTTCAATTCCTGGGTCCGGAAGATCTGCTGGAGAAGGGATAGGCTACCTATTCCAGTACTCTTGGGCTTCCCTGGTGGCTCAGCTGGTAAAGAGTCTGCCTGCAATGCAGGAGACCTGGGTTCCATCCCTGGAGAAGTATAGAAAGGCTACTCACTCCAGTGTTCTGGCCTGGAGAATCCCATGGGCTGGAGATCCATGGGGCTGCACAGTTGGACATGCCTGGGCAACTTTTACTTTACTACATATCCTTCAATATCTGGTTTGAAAGCAGTAATTTCACATTAAAGTTTTCCCTTCAGAGTTCAATGTATAGTTTCAACATAGCTCTATTTTATAACAGAGCTCACTACATGCTTTTATTATTTACATTTCTATTGTCTAGACTATGATTAGCTACATAGGTAATTTTCCTACTCAACATCTGAACTCAAGGGCCATACACAACCTGTTAACAAGATGCATTATAATACAAATTACTAGGTAAGAACACAGGTTCTGGAATCAGACCATTTTGGATGTGAATTTTAGCTCCAAACCTATTTGAACCACTTTGGGAAGTTCACTCAGTCTCCTCATCTGTAAAATGGAGATAACATCAATATGTTTTCTAATCAGTGTTCAATGAACACTAATTCTGATGAGGACAAGAAAGATGCTCAATGACTGCTTTCTGGATTAAAAAAAAACAAGCACAATTTAAGTCAATACAAGAAATTAACCAGAGCCTTCTATTATAGATACCCACTGAATAAACGTTTCAAGCACACCCATGCCCATTTAAAACCTCTAATTCTAGCTCTTACGATAAATCCAACATTTCTACCTGCCTTTCTTCATACAGAAGAAACCCCTGGGACTGACAGATGTGTCAGTTTCCATTATTCATTATAAACTTTCTAAGTCCCCCCAAAATTTTTTAAGTAATGTGATTTTGCTGAAGCAAAAATTTTAGTTGTAGCCACTTGAGGCTAACCAAGAAGAAATGACTGAGCCAAGCAATACTAACCATTTTTCTCCACACATTCTCAACTCTCAGGACACTCTCACAGTACTTGTCAAGATCTAGTGCATACCTCTCAACAAAGGCTTCCCCAAAATGAGGATCTTCCTTCTTAATGACAAGGTCTCCCCCAAACGAACATCGTATTCTTCCCCTCTAGGACATTCTATGTTCATTCCAAATTCCTTGCCATTGTTTACGTTACTTCCTCTACCCAGGCTGGCCCTTTCTCCACCAACCAGATCCCTAGACCTTCACTAATAATCCAAACCACTAAGCTTTCACTGCATTTTTCCAAGTACACAGGATTCAACATTTATTCTCTTTTGCCTAGGTCTACTTCTTTCCCTCCCTCAATTTTCTCACCCCCCTCCTCCTCTTTCTCCTTCACTCTCTAAATACAGAGGCAAGTTCCCTCAAGAGCTACTCAGAACGTTCTAATCCATCAATGAAATGTCTATTCTTAAAGCACAAATAATCTTCCTAAAGAGGTTTGAGGTATCACTGATAATACTGTACAAGTAGGACTCTTTGATCAAGCCACTCCTAATGCATCCTTTTCATGTTCCATTCTTTGTGTAATAATTTTGCTTCTACCCCCAAAATTGGACTCCCTTTCTTTTTCTCCACTTTTTCTTGACAAAGGTGAGACTATAAAACTGTTTCTTCCAATTTGAAGCCAAGATAATTTTTCCATCATATACATTTAATGCTTTCTAATAATTGGCAAAGATCCTCTCAACAGTTCTGCACCCACACGCACAGTTGACTCTACAGAGTCAAAAAATATATAAGTACTATTTGGCATACTACCTGGAACAATTAAGTCCAATTTTTTTAAAAAAATAATTTAAGTGATGGAAATAACAAGGTGAGAAAATACTCAAAACAAATACAATCTCACATTAATGCATCAACTGTGGCAGCTGTTGAGCATTTTTTATGAGCAGCTAACTTACACTGAGCACTGCCCCCTGTCATGCACACACTGCTTACACACTCGTCCACTGATGACATTCAGGCTGCTGCTGCCTTTCAGTGGCTATGAATAGTGCTATAAACACGGATGTGCAAATATCTGTTAGGAGTCCCTGATTCACCTTCTTTGGGTAGATGCCTAAGGAATGGAGTTCTTGGATCCTACTATGATTCTGTTTAATATTTTAAGGAACCACCAGAATGTTTTCCACAGCAGCTATACTATTTCACATTCCCATCAGCAATGCACTGGGCTTCTAATTTCTCTAAATCTGCGTCAATACTGTTCCAGTCTTTGATGACAGCTATCCCAATAACGTGGATGAAGCGGTTTCCGGAGGCTCTGATCCGCACTTCCCTCGTGATCAGTTATCCTCACCTCTTTCCAGGTGCCTACTGGCCATCTGCGTAACTTGTTTGGGAAAATGTCTATTCAAATCTTTGCCCATTTCTAGTTGGGTTGTTTTACGATGTTGTGATCCTCTATATAATCTAGCTATTAATCCTTTATCAGACAGAATTTACCAATATTTTCCCTAATTCTTTAAGCTGTCTTTCCCTCTGTTGATAGCTGCCTGTGTTTCTGATGTCATACCAGAGAAATCAGTGCTGAACGCAGTGGCACAAAACCTTTCCCCTATGTTTTCTTCTACAAGTGTCACACTCCCAGCTCTCAGGTTTAGGTCTCTGATCCTCAATTACTCAGATAATTTTGAAGCACAAATAATCATGTTTTTAATTTCATAAAAACTTTTTTCAAGTGTTGTGAGACTTAACAGAATCTATATGCTATAGAAAACAGTCAATGATATACAAGATGTTAATTTATGCCTTGTTTACAATTTTTAAACAATTGGAAATAAGGAAACTGATAACCATACAATGGAATATTATGCCCTTCTAAGCACAGGAGTTGGGTGAATAACCCAGGTTAACTGAGTCATAGCCTATTCCGTCAACCCCGTGCGTGATCCAAGGGGAAACCAACGAGAATCCTCTTCAACGACAATCAGTTCACCGAGTCACCCTGGACCTACCACAGTGAGTTCAAAACAATAAGGACGGTTTTGAGTTTTTAAGGGAAACAGCAATAACTGACAATCTAGTAGACCACACAAATGACTATCTGAGGTCATTCATAATTTCACCATTAACTCACAAAACATTCCTTTCAGTGACATCATTTCTTTAAGAAGCAGGAGATTTAGCAGCTGCTATGATAAAAAGCAAGCACAATGTAACAATCAGTGTGGAACAGGAAATAGAGGTATAATGTCTGACCTGATTCTAAGGCTTGAGAATCTGTGCAGTATCCAACAGCCACATACACAGAAAATCTAAATATTCTCCTTCAAATTGCGTGAATCAATTTTTCAAAACACTAAACTGTCAGGAAATAAATACTTAGGTTGTTTGGTCTTAACTACTTGACAAATGGAGCTGTTTTTTTAGCCAATGGGCAGCACCATGGAAAATATTACTGAGACAACTAATAAGAGACTTTGGACTATGCAGCCATGAACCAGGAGAAACCTGGGAGAATCACACCAGCGCCTAAAGAGGTGCAAAGCTAGAATACCTTAGACACTTCCAGTCCTCAGAGGCCCCAAGCTGCCTGCCACAATTCTTCAATCATGTGAGCCGCTTAGTATTCTGCCAATAAAGCCATCCCTTTCTTTTTGGTTATTTAAGCTCTCTAATTCAGTTTCTATTACCGGCAACCCAAAGTCCTAAATAACAAAATCAGATGATTCAAACATTCAGCCTGATTTTCTTAGCAAAATCATCACTAACTAATGTAGATCAGGGTTTGCTTGTTTTTGTGGATATGTGTGTGTGTGTTTTGTTTTGACACAATTTAGGGCATTACTTTAACTCAAATCATTCTGTTTACTATTTCCTAAATCAACTGAACAAAGAATGCTGTTAGATACTATATACTTAAAATTTAGTTTTAAAGTTTTGCACATATCTTGATAAAAATACTCATTGGAATTTTTCATGAGATGACAGTATAAATCATAATTTTTTCTTGCAAACTCACATTAGAAATTAGAAAATTTCTAAGTGATCAAATTCTACTATATTCAAGTTACAGCTTCAAAGAGTAAGTAAAACATTCAATTTATGAACATTAAAAGTTAAAAGTCAAATATTTTCTTAAATACTTAATTGATTTCCAGAAATAAATTGATTTCCAGAAATAAATTCATATAGAACTCATATTTACTTTATGAAGATCTGTTAACAGGAATCAAAGACAGCAGTGACTTTAGCAATGAGAACAACTTACACTTCATTCATTGCAACTGACAGAAAAGTAAACATTTCAAAAATGAGAAAAGCTTAAGTCAGAACTATACCAATTAATAAGGGCAATTATAGCCAATTTTTATGCCCTGTGATAAAGCATTTATACAGACCTACTTCCCTGGTGGCCCAGCTAGTAAAGAATCTGCTTGCAATGTGGGAGACCTGGGTTCATCCCTGGGTGGGGAAGATTCCCTAGAGAAGGGAAAGGTTACCCACTCCAGTGTTCTGGCCTGGAGAAGCTCAGGGACAGAGGAACCTGACGGCTATAGTCCATGGGGTCACAAAGAGTCGGATATGACTGAGAGACTCAGGACAACAAAGAACATGTGGACTGTGAGGACTACTGAGTTGCATACATTCTCAGAGGCCTAGAGATGAAATGAGAGAAGAGAAATAGAGATTATACTTTTTTCTAAGTAAACATTTAAAGAAAAAATACAACTCAATCTCATTGTACTTAACATCAAGTCACTGAGGTCTGAACAGCCGTTTGCAACACCCCAGCAGTGTCTGAATTAGTCAAGCAAGAAGAAAGAGGAGGAATGGAAACAGGAGATGAAGAGAGAAAGAAAACAGGGCTCCAGGGGATAATGTGTATTAAAAAAAGAATCAAGTGATCTTTATACCATGATACCTATGCATAAATTTAGGTTAACCATCTCCCCCTCCCAATGAAAAATGTTAACTCCTAGTTTATCTAGTACGTCTCAGATTTTAACCTTTCCCATACATTCAAATCAGTTAGAAATTTTTTTCTAAATTCTTTTCATCCTAATATTTCGGCAGCCTGTTTTTAACATTATTCCTTTTGTCACCCAGTGGGCAGACCCAAGAGTCACTTAGGATTTCTTTAGAATTCGAATTCATCTTGCATTTTCATCCAACTTTGAACAGAGCTAAGATTTTTAAAATACATTATAAAATATTTCAGATTATCACAGTGGTATGAAATGGCAGTTTCAAGGAGCTTCAAAGTTTGTTGAGGATCCTTCATCTCTGGTTTTCATTCCAACACTGTTGCATGTTTCTCTTGCATCCATTTTTTAAAGATTTATGTATCTATTTACTGACTGCCACACAGCTTGTGGGATCTGTAGTTCCCCGACCAGGGATCCAACACAGGCCCTCAACAGTGAAACTGCCAAGTCCTAACCACTGTACCACCAGAGAACTCCCTCCTGCATCCATTCTCTTTCTAATGCTTCTCAACCTAGCAAGAGAAGGAACGAGCCTTCTTGCAGTTCACTATAAAACTAACGGGAGTGTATCAGGTCAGCTAAAGCAGCTTTCATCCCAGGATGAAGTCACAGAAATGCATGGGGCTGACCAATTAGACATTGATATCGTACAGTTATGCCTTCACCTCTAACATCGATTCATACTGCATTCCTAACCCCAATTCCATAACCCAAGGCAACTCTCACTAAAGTCTACCTATTTAATTCTAATTTTCAGCTGGAAAGAATGAGAACAGACAAAATTTTATCACAGAATCCTAAGCAGAAAACTCAAAGGTTAAAATACTTCCAACAACACCCAATAATTCAAATCACCAGTCATACTGAAGACAACTTGAAAAGCTAGATAAAATATTTAAAATTCTCTTCAAAGCAAAGACCTAAACAGACAGTGAGCTATTATTATCAAAATCAAATTTCCTGAGACATAAAAGAAAACGGATTCAGAGTCCAGTTCAATATCTGGGTTGGCATCTGGCCTGGGTAATTTGATGGAACTGAAGAGTGACTGAGTTATATCAACTCAGCAGCCCCCAAATTTAAAATTCCAACTCAAGAGAATTCCCTGGTAGTATAGTGGTTAGCATTAAGCACCCTCAATTCAGTAGCCTGTGTTCACTCCCTGGTTGAAGAACTAAGATCCTGTAAGCCACAGAGTGCAGCCAGAAGAAAAAAAAAAAATTCAACTACACGCTGTTAGAAACACACACCTGAAAATTTAAGGAAACAAAAAAACTGGAAAACAGATTATGAAGAAAGATGTCAAGCAAGCATTAACAAAGGGAAAACTGGGTTTGGCTATACTTATACCAAAAAAAAAAAGGAGACTTTAAGGAAAGGGGGCTTTCCTGGTAGCTCAGCTGGTAAAGAATCTGCCTGCAATGGAGGAGGAGGAGCTGCTGCTGACTCGCTTCAGTTGTGTCCGACTCTGTGACCCCATAGACGGCAGCCCACCAAGCTCCCCCGTCCCTGGGATTCTCCAGTCAAGAACACTGGAGTGGGTTGCCATTTCCTTCTCCAATGCATGAAAGTGAAAAGTGAAAGTGAAGTTGCTCAGTCGTGTCCAACTCTTAGCAACCCCATGGACTGTGGCCCACCAGGCTCCTCCGTCCAACCATGGACTGTGGCCCACCAGGCTCCTCCGTCCATGGGATTTTCCAGGCAAGAGTGCTGGAGTGGGGTGCCACTGCCTTCTCTGGCAATGGAGGAGACCCTGGTTCAATTCCTGGGATGGGAAGATCCATTGGAGAAGGGAAAGGCTACCCACTCCAGTATTCTTGGGCTTCCCTGGTGGCTCAGCTGGTCAAGAATCCACCTGCAATGTGGGAGACCTGGGTTTAATCCCTGGGTTGGGAAGATCCCCTGGAGAAGGGAATAGCTACCCACTCCAGTATCCTGCCCTGAAGAATTCCATGGACTGTATAGTCCATGAGGTCGCAGAGAGTCAGACACAACTGAGCAAATTTCACTTAAGGAAAGAAGCATTACTAGTAATAGAACCTTTCATAAAGATAATATGTTCAAGCTAAGAAAACAATGATTCTTATTATATAAACCTAAAGTTTGATGTAGAAATATATAATGCATAGGATTACAAAGATTTAGCAAGACTGAAAGAAAAATTTATATATAATGGGGGAAATTAAAGATATAATGTATGTAAATAATAACATCAAAACATATCAAGCATCAAGCATTCAGGACTAAATCCAACAAAGATGGATTATAAGGAAGTTGTGGAAGACAGTAAAGACCACCAAAATAAATCACAAAGCCTAAATTATCAGTTCTCTCAGTCTGAACTGATAATCCAATACAATCCCAATCAAAGGGTGTGGATTCAATCTCTGGTCAGGGAACTAACATCCTGCATACCGCTCACTGTGGCCAAAATATAAAAATTTTAACAAGTTAAGAACTGTTCAAAAAATTAACAAATCAGTAATAGAAAAAATTTTCAATGTGTTAAAAGATTTTAACAGAAATTTCACAAAAGATACATAAAAAGCCAATAAACAGATAAAAATGTGCATTGTCAGTCATCCACAAAAAGCACATGAAAACACCACAATGAGATAATCTCTCACACCCAGCAGAGTAACTAAAGAGACTGAAGAGCAAATGCTGGCTAGCATGCTGGGTAACTGGAACTCACACACAGCTCATGGAAATGTAAACTGGCATTACCACTTTGGAGAACACTTTGGCAACTGCTTATTAAGTTAAACGTACATTTATCCTATAACCCAACAATTTCACTCCTTGGTATTAACCCAAGAGAAGTGAAAAACACGTGATCACAGAAAGGCCTGGACACAAATGTTCAAAGCTTAACTCACAATAGCCCCAAACTGGAAAGAACGCATAATTGTGTTCAGTAACAGGTCAAATATACTGTGGTATATTTCTACTGGAACAGAAATATTGCTGGAATACTCCTCAGCAATAAATGAATTTTAAACTTCCCTGGTGGCTCAGACGGTGAAGCATCTGCCTACAATGTGGGAGACCCAGGTTCAATCCCCGGGTCAGGAAGATCTCCTGGAGAAGGAAATGGCAACCCATTCCAGTATTCTTGCCTAGAAAATCCCATGGATGGAGGAGCCTGGTAGGCTACAATCCATGGAGTCACAAAGAGTGGCCACAACTGAACAACTCCACTTCACTTCATAAATGAATTACTGATATTCGCAACAGTATGGATGAACTCAAAAGTATTATGTTGACTCAAAGCAGCAAGTTACAAAAGAATACTATACAATTCCATTTAAATGAAGTTCAAAACCAGATAAAACTCATCTGTATTGACAAATAAGAACAGTAGTTTAGGCAGAAGAAATAACCAGAAAGAGGCAAGAGGAAACTTTATAATAGGATGCATAAAAATTCTATATTAGGATTGAGGCAATGGCTTCAGAGTTGCAAATATTTACTGAAACTCAAACTGCACATTTCCATCTGTGTATTTCACTAAATAAAATCTATTTTAACTGTTAAAAAATATCCTGAAATAGTATCCTAAAGCAGAGGCTCTAATCCTCATCCAAAAGTAGTGTCTTTAGCAAAGGTCATACAACTTGGTTAATTTATAAGTAATTTTAATATGTACACAGATCTTTGCCATTGTATATGGTATCTTATTTACATTAATTTTGTGTTGGTTTAAGCGAGTGTGAATATACAAATTGATTCTATTTTTATAAGAAATATATGATCTGTATTTAGATTTCATAAATTTGTGGTTGAAAAAGTAGATATACATGCCTGAGTTATTCAAACATCTCTAAAAGCTTTCTAATAGGTACATCCATGGGTTACATGATTATGATCCCACTTTCAGGACATTCTGCAAAAGGCAAAAATATGAGAACCGGGAAAAGATCAGTGGTTGCCAGAGGTGAGGGGTGGAAGAAGGGTTTAAATAAAAAGAATAAATATGAGGGACACTTCTGGGGCAACAGAACATCAAAACTAATTGAACTGTACGTCAAAAGCAGTAAACTTTAACTTCAGGTAAATTAAATTAAAAAAAAAAAAGACTTTACAACTAAGTTTAACAAATGCTGAACCTGACAACATTTAAATAAAAACCAACCACCTCATATGCACCATCCTCCCAAGGTCCCCAGACTCTTTCTGAGGATATGCATATGAACTCCTGACCTCCCCTATAACCAAAGAGCATACATTTACAGGTGACTAGTGTTTTGGGTCAAGTCTGAGGTTCTTCTAAGGTACTGAAATTTCCATGATGTTAACTTGCCTCCACGGAGATCAAGTTCACGACATGATCAAAGGCATGTGCTATGTGATGGCTTCACCAGTTACCTTGCATCTTTCATCAAGAAAATTGTTTAACCACTCACTAGTCTATGTAACAAACAACAATTAAAAAAGAAACGTTGCATCTTTGAGAAATTTCCAATTTCCCATCTGGAAGAAAAAGGGAGTTCTAGCTTCAACTCCCATCAATATTTTTCACCTATTAAAAACACAGTATTATCATCAAAAGTACAGCACCATCTGAAAGTCCACATCAACTATTCTTCTGAATAAAATAGTAGCCAAGACATACCTCCATACACCTGATCATCCCAGAATAATGTCCACCTCGAAAAGTTTAATTTAAAACTGTATCCTTAGATTTTAAGGCTATGTAGTTCAACGGGAAAAGTATCATGTGGCTTTTGCTAAAAGTGGTTTTAGCTAACCTCAATTAGCATGCCTGAAAAGATTTATAAGGTTATACCTCAAGAGTGAGGTAAATACATGACTTCAAGTCACAACTTAGGACTAAAGTCCCTTTCCCATCTTTTAGATGCAGGATTTTGTTTAAACTTGTACTAAAAATGTGAACTGTGACACTCCTTAACCAGATCTTACATTACAAAATAAAACTAATGTAAACCATTTTAAGGCTATTTTAAATTCTAGACATTTTCATCAAATGAAGACAGTAAAATATACAACTATGCATTCACAACTAGAAAGTGTAGGTTCTAAGCCATCTGCTGAAGAACTGAACACGTTACTCAGGACAGGGCCAGCTCATGGGCCTGCAACCCATGCACACTTGGCTCAATGCTATACTGTAGCCATTCTACGATTCTTAATTTTGGGGGGAAAAAAAAGATGGGGGGGATCTTAAATTTCTGAAATTCTGTCCTGTGCCACAATTCTATGGGAAAAGAGGAAACGAATTTATAAACAACAGTACTCCAGTGACCAAGGAAAATTTACTTCTAGGTTCACAAATTAACACAAGTTTTTCTTCCTCCTTATTATGGCCAGAACTATACCTATGGTTCCAAATCAGAGACTTAGATTTCAAAAAGGTTTATATCTGCTGAAGTATCATAACTGATTAATTTATTCCACCATTCAATGATGCCAGTCCTTTCAAACACATCTATGAAATCCATTTTGATGTGTACTTCACTAACATGGGCTTCTTCCCCTGTGGCTCAGCCGGCAAAGAATTCGCCTGCAGTGCAGGAGACCTGGGTTTGATCCCTGCATTGGGAAGATCCACTGGAGAAGGGAAAGGCTACCCATTCCAGTTTTCTGGCCTGGAGAATTCCATGGACTGTATAGTCCATGGGATTGCAATGAGTCGGACACAACTAAGCAATTTTCACTTTCACTGACACCCAAAATTTATATATGCGGTGCTATTACTCACAAAATTTTATATTCTAAAAACCAGTATTTTTAAAAGTCTTCAAAGTTTTAAGAACAAGTAAACAAGCAAACAAAAGTAAACAACAAACAAAAAGAAGAGAGCAAACAGCTCCCGAGCCGCAAGGTAAATAGTGTGTGGTAAAGAAAGAAGTCTCCCAAAAAGGTATCTTGGCACTCAGTAGGTACTCAAACATCTAATGTCTATAGCCATTTAAAGTGTCAGCATTCTCTTCAGGAAAAAAAAAGATTCAGCCCTGCTGATAAGGATATTAAAACTCCAAATCCACAGAAGACAAAATAGGATGAGGTTGAAAAATTAGTAGAAATGATTAGGAAAAAAGGTAACAGAGTAAGAAAGTATATAATGAAGCAGCTTAATCTTTACTTAAACACTTATCAAGAAGTAGTTTAGTTTTTTCCACTGTACACGCGGATGCTTGACAAAAGTTTTTGGAAAGGGGATAAAAATATGTCTTTAAAATTAAAAAAAAAATTATCCAGGATGTCTTTCTGCCCCACCAGTAACATATATATTTTAAAAAAGCATTTAAAAACTCCAATGGAAAGGATGAAGGGGGTCATTTTTTAATAATACAATTTTATATTCTATTTAAAGAAATTAACTCAGAAAACTGAATAGAAACAGGTATTGGAGTCTATGGGAAAAATCAGAGAATTTACCAAGGCAAATAAATGACTATTAAATTGAAATTTTTGTGTCACTAAATAATGTTCCACTACAGATTATTTATTCAGTAGTAACACTGAAGCCATTAACAGTCTCTGAGATGTTAAAACAAGAAATTCATTTACTCTAAAGCTGAACATTTATTAGATATCCTCAAGCCAGGCACTGCTTTCTACCAACTTTCTACTTCAGCACTGAGGCAATCCAATGTAAAGGGCGAGTCGGGAGCCAGGTCTTCCCATTGACCTCCCAGGCTCGCCGCCCTCGGGGCTGGCATCTATCTGGTACAGGAAACGCTGCAGGGCAGGAA
The DNA here is from genome assembly GCA_006408675.1 of Madoqua kirkii. NCBI lineage: Eukaryota > Metazoa > Chordata > Mammalia > Artiodactyla > Bovidae > Madoqua > Madoqua kirkii. The sequence goes on from SJYC01076437.1 coordinate 12,612, forward strand.
GGAAGCCTGCCTGCCCGCGCTGCTGGGCCAAGCTTGTTGTTGTCATGGACACCAGCACACCAGCACAAATAGAAGGGCAAGGAAGCAAAAAGCTGACCAGATTAGAGAATCTGGTCCATGTGACCAGTGTATCAATGAGACTACAAGTACCTAAAAGTTCCCAAGTATACCCAAATTATTTGATTTTCAAAGATTTATCAGGGGGTTAGGGTCACTACTATAACAAAGCCACAGAAGTTAAATAACCTTTTATTCTTTAATCTTGTTCCAATTATAAGTGCAGACTAAAGAAGAAGAAATACAAACACATAAAGGGCTTCAGAGTGCACAGAGTTTTGTCTTCTGCTTCTATGCTTTTCCCTGGAATGAGTACAGGAGAGAAAGGATTATTTAACCAGACAGTAAACCTAATCAGAAAGGCTTTTTTTTTTTTTTGCAAAAATCCACACTTAACATGGCATCTCCTGCTTTCCTCTGTTTGTTCCCCGAAGCTTGTGGCAGAGCAAAGGAATACGGTTCCCCCTTGACTGTGCAGTATCTCTGCATTATCTCCTGTTTTAAACAAAGCCTCCAGAACTTTTAATTCTTAATGTTTAAAAATTAAAAACATACACTAGCATTATAAAGTATTAGTTTTTCGGCATTCCCACACGACTTCAGAGTCAACCTAACTAAAGTGAAGTCACGCAGTCGTGTCCAACTCTCTGCGACCCCACAGACTTGAGACTGTAGTCTACCAAGCTCCTCCGTCCATTGGATTTTCCAGGCAAGAAAACTGGAGTGGGTTGCCATTTCCTCCTCCAGGGGATCTTCCGGACCCAGGGACTGAACCTAGGTCTCCCTCATTGCGGGCAGACACTTTACCGTCTGAGCCATGAGGGAAGCCCCTCAAAACCTAATTCAGACATTTACTAGCTCTGTCCTCTTGAACAGGTCACTTCATTAATAACCTTCTGACAGCAACAATACCTCAAAGTATTATTTTAAGGATTAAATGATCTAATACACAGAAGCAACTAGAAGAGTATCCGGCACTTAGTAATCACACATGTTAGCTTAATACTAATGCCCTGATATGTATCAATAACTCCTTATACCACACACACTAATGATCTTTCTTGAACTTTCAAAATTTAATTACCTCCCCTGACCAAACAAATACATCAATTACTGGAGAATAAACTAATATACATGAATAACTCTTAAAAGGTCTTAATTACAGAATTATCAATCATACAGTTCAGAACTACACATAAAATAATGCACACAGAGCTCTGATTTAATGATAATATAGGCTTAGTCAAAGTAGTCTAAAGCAATACTCATTATTTTGTTAAAGCCAAATTTTGAATAAACATCATCTTCATATTTAAGAGTTAGTATTTCCTGGGGAGCTTCCTACGTGGAGCCAGTGGTAAAGAACATGCCTCCCAATGCAGGAAAGTGAGAGAAGTGGGTTTGATCCCTGGATGGGGAAGATTCCCTGGAGAAGGAAATGGTGACCCATTCTAGAATTCCTGCCTGGAAAATCTCATGACCAGAGGAGTCTGGCAGGCTACAATCCATGGGGTCACAAAAAGAGAGACAGAGCTGAAGTGACCTGGCATGCATACATTCGCTGAACTACGCACCAGTCGCTGAGCTGTGGACTCTTCATGCATTACCCTGGTTAATCTTCATAGAGTTGCTGAGGTAGGACAGCTCATTCTTATTTCAGAGAGGACTCCAAATCTCCAAAAGACTAAATAATTTGCCCCAAATCAAAGAGCCAGTATTTTTCTAGATTCTAAAATACCAGGATAGTCACTTCACTATGATGTGAAGGATCACCTGAGTTGAGTTCTTCCCTAAAACAGTCAGATTTTTCAAACTCTACCAATATGACAAAGTACAATAAAACACTAAAACTTAGGCATTAAGAGAAAAAATTCAGTTCAGTCCAGTCGCTCAGTCATGTCCAACTCTATGCGACAACATGGACTGCAGCACACCAGGCCTCCCTGTCCATTAACTCCCGGAGCTTGCTCCAACTCAATGTCCATCGAGTTGGTGATGCCATCCAAACATCCAATCCTCTGTCACCCCCTTCTCTTGCCTTCAATCTTTCCCAGCATCAGGGTATTTTCCAATGAGTCAGCTCATTGCATCAGGTGGCCAAAGTATTGGAGTTTCAGCTTCAGCATCAGTCGTTCCAATGAATATTCAGGACTGGTCTCCTTTAGGATGGACTGGTTGGATCTCCTTGCAGTCCAAGGGACTCTCAAGAGTCTTCTCCAACACCACAGTTCAAAAGCATCAATTCTTCTGCGCTCAGCTTTCTTCAGAGTCCAACTCTCACATCCATACATGACCACTGGAAAAACCATAGCCTTGACTAGACGGACCTTTGATGGCAGGGTAATGCCTCTGCTTTTTAATATGCTATCTACATTGGTCTAACTTTCCTTCCAAGGAGTAAGTGTCTTTTAATTTCATGGCTGCAGTCACCATCTGCAGTGATTTTGGAGCCCCCCCAAAATAAAGTCTGACACTGTTTCCACTGTTTCCCTATCTATTTGCCATGAAGTGATGGGACTGAATGCCATGACCTTAGTTTTCTGAATGTTGAGCTTTAAGCCAACTTTTTCACTCTCCTCTTTCACTTTCATCAAGAGGCTTTTGAGTTCCTCTTCATTTTCTGCCATAAGGGTGGTGTCATCTGCATATCTGAGGTTACTCATTTCTCCTGGCAATCTTGATTCCAGCTTGTGCTTCTTCCAGCCCAATGTTTCTCATGATGTCCTCTGCATATAAGTTAAATAAGCAGGGTGACAATATACAGCCTTGCATACTCCTTTTCCTATTTGGAACAAGTCTGTTGTTCCATGTCCAGTTGTGCTGGCCTTATTGCCAAATTCAGACTTAAATGGAAGAAAGTAGGAAAAACCACTAGACTATTCAGGTATGAGCTAAATCAAATCCCTTATGATTATACAGTGGAAGGGAGAAATAGATTTAAGGGACTAGATCTGATAGAGTGCCTGATGAACTACAGATGGAGGTTCATGACACTGCACAGGAGACAGGGATCAAGACCATCCCCATGGAAAAGAAATGCAAAAAGCAAAATGGCTCTCTGGAGAGGCCTTACGAACAGCTGTGAAAAGAACAGAAGCAAAAAGCAAAGGAGAAAACGAAAGATATTCCCATTTAAATGCAGAGTTTCAAAAAATAGCAAGGAGAGATAAGAAAGCCTTCCTCAGCGATCAATGCAAAAAACAGAGGAAAACAACAGAATGGGAAAGACTGGAGATCTCTTCAAGAAAATTAGAGATACCAAGGGAACATTTCATGCAAAGATGGGCTCGATAAAGGCTGGAAATGGTATGGACCTAACAGAAGCAGAAGATATTAAGAAGAGAAGCAAGAATACACAGAGGAACTGTACAAAAATGAGCTTCATGACCCAGATAATCACAATGGTGTGATCACTCATCTAGAGGCAGACATCCTGGAATGTGAAGTCAAGTGGGCCTTAGAAAGCATCATTATGAACAAAGCTAGTAGAGGTGATGGAATTCCAGTTGAGCTCTTTCAAATCCTGAAAGATGATGCTGTGAAAGTGCTGCTTTCAATATGCCAGCAAATTTGGAAAACTCAGCAGTGGCCACAGGACTGGAAAAGGTCAGTTTTCATTCCAATCCCAAAGAAAGGCAATGCAAAGAATGCTCAAACTACTGCACAATTGCACTCATCTCACATGCTAGTAAAGTAATGCTCAAAATTCTTCAAGCCAGGCTTCAGCAATACATGAACCGTGAACTTCCAGATGTTCCAGCTGGTTTTAGAAAAGGCAGAGGAACCAGAGATCAAATTGCCAACATCCGCTGGATCATCGAAAAAGCAAGAGAGTGCCAGAAAAACATCTATTTCTGCTTTATTGACTACACCAAAGCCTTTGACTGTGTGGAACACAATTAACTGTGGAAAGTCTGATTAGCACCTCTCAATTAAAAAATCATGTCAAGATGCTGGAATGCAGTACACCTGCTGACAACACCACAATAAAACACAAGAAGCGAGTGAGATGGAGTTTGATTCTCAAATGTCAAAATATCTTGACTAACAGCAAAACAAGCAACAAGACATGTAAAAATATACTAAAAATTGTGATGGTATAGGAACTGGACGTAACATGAGTATTTTGCCAAATGCGAGGTATATCCAAGAACTCAGATATAAAATCATCCCCAAAATCAAACTTAAGAAGAACCCATAAAGGATTGCTCTGTGGTTATATAAGAAAATATTCTCTACCTTATTCTTATGAAATAAACTCTAAAGAAGCATAAGTACACAGCGCCTGAAACTTACTCTCAAATGGTTAAAAGAAAAAACAGTATGATAAAACATTAAACAAAGTGTAAACAATTGGTGAAGGACACTAGTAAGCTCCTCATATTACTTTCATAGATTTTACTAAATCTGAAATATCAAAGCAAAAAATTTTTTAATTTGCCACAAATGTGAAAGAAGATTAATAGTCTATAGGTACACAAACATTCGTCATTCTTTCTGATAAAAACAAAATCCAAACAAGAAAACAGGTTGTATATTCTGAACACGAGGAAGGCTGCCTAAGACTGCCCTAGAATGATGTTATGAATCCTGTGAATCACATAATCTGCCTTGCTCATTTCCATGTCTTCCAAGCAATCTCTGATTATAACTTTACTAACAGGTTAAGTCCACCATGCCAGTGTTCTATTAAATTTACAACCAAACAAAAGAAACAATTACAAAAGAACTTTTACCAAGGAATTAAACACAAAAGTAAAGGCAGTGCAGTAACAGAAGTCAAAACTGTTGGTTATCTCTTCAGGGTATATAGCTGACTGGGAAAGGGTGGGAGTCATGAAAGAGAGCTGCAATGTTCATCTTACCTGAGTGCAGTTACACAGGTTAAGAAGTTGCCAAAAGTTAGGGTCACTAAACTTCATTACATGCATATCATATCTCAATTGTTTTCTAATTAAAACAAAAAGTACTTCCAGAGAAGTTCTTGGCTCAAATACAAAATCTACAGTGCAACAGACTAACTTATATTGCACTGGCATTCAGATTCACCAACCAGTCCCTGGAATCTTTACTAACATGAGTGGAGCTCTGAGATGGGTATCTTTGGGAAAAAAAACACTGTAGAACTTTAAGAAAAAAGGTGCACAATGAGATCAAGGCACATGCAAGGAAGAAGGAAGAGATGGCTCAGGAGTTCCTACCAAACAGCATGTAATTTTGACTAATCTGTAACATTAACTGTACTACAAAAAGGCTAGAAATCAGGTTAGACATCCTCCCCTATTCTGTCTTAGCCTGCTTGAAAAAATAAACTTGCAAGTTTTTTTCCCCTTTTGGGGGGACTATGGGAATAAAATTTTTTTAATATAGCTTTGGCAAAAACTAGAACACTACACTGTGGATGCTGTCCTTTATTCAAAACACCATCTGCATGTACAGGGCAATATAAACCAAAATCAATGTATGTAATGGTAAAGAAAACCACAAAACTAACATTTAAGAGGCAAGTATGGAAACAGATAAGGGCAGATCAGCTACTGCTATCTTCCTTCCACTGGGCTATATCTCATTTCAGAGATTCAAGTACTGTTAACCTTGCTGTGTCAGTGTTTCCACTGCACAATTTAAAACAAAAAAAAACTTTTTTCTAGTTAAACAGTGAAGTTGCCAAGTAACTACTCAGAAACCACTCAACTCTACTTCAAAATTTTTTTTAGCCAACAACTCAAGTATTTTTTAAGTTCCCTTTTTTAATAACAAACTGAATATAATCATAAGTTCAGAAATCCACATAAAAGATCTGGGAATGATCATTTACATTAAATTATATAAAACTAATCTATGGTTAACAGAGAGATTAGATCATAATAACCTGAAAATAGTTGGCATACTCTTTTTAAAAGCTCCTATTATCCATATGGGTTGAAAATAATCCAACTGAAAAAATTAGACAAACGATAACAGGAAATCACAGGAAAGATGCAAATGTCCAACAGACATGAAAGCACGGCCAACCTCAGATGACCAGAACTATGCAAATGAGAGCAAGGACAGTGACCATTTTCCATCTCTAAGACTGGCAAGCAGATTCTGCTCAATTTCAAATTCTGAAATGAGCATGGAAAATGACTACGTCAGCATGCGCTTCTGGTAGGACAGCACCGTCACAGCTCCTGTGAGCACCATTTTGGCAGCGTGGTGAAACTGCAGCCGCGCGCATCAGACAGCCCAGGCACCGCTTCTCTTGATGAGCTCGAGAAGAAGCCGCGCGTGCACCGAGACACAGAAGCACCTTCACTGCAACAGACAAAAACAACAGAGCAAAGCTTCCACAGGGAAGGTTACAACATTAAGCAACTGTCTCTAAGACGTATTACTGGAGAAAGCTTGAGATGCAGAGAGCAATGTACAGTGGATTAAGAAACAAGGGGAAAAACTGAGCCTGGACTTGTGACCCCTCCCCAGCACCTCTGCCCACAGCTTGGTTCCTTCTCCCACCTGTATGGATGTGCATTTTTCAAGAGCAAGGAAGGTGAGGCTTCAGCGAGGGTATTAAACCAGGATCTGCTAAAAGCAGAGAAGAACTCCAATTCCCAGGGAAATATTATTATCACTACATAAAGACACTTACAAAGAAACGACTTCAAGGACATTCACCTCAGTACTCTGGCAGAAAAAAAATCACAAAATTAGTAGAAATTATGTTCACTCCATCACATTCTAACAAAAATGACTTCATATGAACCTACTGCTCTCCTCAACCAATGACAGTGGTGGCAAAAAGCTGCTCTGTGTATAAAAATCACTGGCTTCACACTTTCAGAGAAGACAGGCCTCCTACTGGAACAGTTCTGACACTGTTTTGATGAGCCAAAGTTGGCTCCGTGGGTTAAGCAACAATCTTTAGCCAAATGCACTTCATATCTGTGCTTTAAATCAAAGTTTGAACAATCCCTATGCTAGAGAATTATTTACACACGAAGTTAAAAAAAAATCTTTATTCCTAATAGATGTACCACTAGGATTCTTTCCCAAGCATTCAAGAAGTTTAAATAATAGCCTTTTCCTTTTTGTTAAGTAGATGGAAAAAATAAATACCCAAATGGATATAATACAACATTCAAATATTCTAAATGCCAGTAGGAATCAATCCTGAATAGACAGCTTTAGCTTCCCCAGCGGTCCAGTGGTTAAGACTCTGAGCTCCCATGCAGGCGGCATGGGTTCAATCTCGGGTCAGGGAACTGAGAACCCACACCCACACAAACACAGTAAACCCTGCAGCTTTTTAAAAAAGTATATGAACAGACAAATTCATGAACACTGAGTTTACTAAATTCCCAAATTCAGACTTCAGCTTAAGAACTTTGTATTCCTAAAGTCTTAAGATTAGCCATAAACTTAACTGGTGGGCTTAGTTTTACATAGTAAGACACCAACAAAATGTTTTCTCTAGCCTATTACAGACGGTTTAATTAGCATAAATAAGTCACTAAATTAACATAGTATGTAATCTAATGTTTTAAAAAACTGAACTACTGAGTTTCTGAGTTAATTTTTTTAGTGTTCTCATGCATTTTTTTAATATTTTTAAATGAAGTATAGTCAATTTACAATGCTGTGCTAATTTCTGCTGTACAGCAAAGTGACTCATTTATAGACACACCAACATTTTTTAATATTCTTTTCTATTGTGGCTTATTCCAGGAGATTGGATACCTTTCCCTGTGCTATACTGTAGGTAAGACCGTGCTGTTTATCCATTCTAAACGTAATAGTTTGAAATTAACCCCAACTTCCCAGTCCATCCCTCTCTGTCCACACTTCTCGAGTTCTCCAATTTTAAAGCAGATTACCTAAGTCTTCAAGAATAAGAAAAGCACAGGTGAAATAAATTGCAAGCATAAAGTCCTAGTAAAGTCAGATATCGAAATAAATTATAAACATAATAATTATAAACATCATTATACTAGGTTGAATTTAACCTAGAAAAATTTCCTACAAATTAAAACCAAGATTGGAAACACATCCAAAGGCCAATATAAATTAGTAGTCCAGAAACATTTTTCAAGAGCCAAATTTCTTACTGGACATATATCACTATTTTACAAAAATAATTTTATTAACCTCTTGATAAAAACTTTCCTTCCTCCTTTCTTGGCTAGCTTTTGCAGCCAACATACATAAAATCAGGCAGTTTAAACCACTTCAAACCAAATGTCAGTGAGAAATCCATGGCAAGATATTGTCATTCACTTTCAAGTATGTACACTGTTAGTATAAAGAATAACAATGTGCCATGGTAAAAGAATCAGGAACAGGGGGCTCTGAGCCAACTGTTTTCACCCCGAGGGTAAAAGAAAAAAGGACAGGAAACACAGAATGAGGAAACAATCAATTACCCAGGGACTACTACCAAAGCTATGCAGTCATGATACTATTTCCCCAAACATTAAGAACTATAATTCTAGATTTTAGCATGATACAAACTGTCTCTTATGGGAAGAGAAAAAATAAGAAAAATAACTGTACAAAGCAACTACCCCTTCTTTGTATTCTTAAAAGCAAATAAGACTGTGCACCTCTACCTTTTAGTATCCACAACCAATAGCATCATTTTAGTTGAAATTCCCTTCACTCTTAACCTGTGACACAATATAGTCCCTTTAAATTAACAGCCGATTGAGAACTTCCACACAGATTCTGCTGAAACCCCTAGTATACCAAAAGACAGGATACTTGTCCTAATCATTCATCAGTTTGGATACTTTATTAAAAAACAAACAAGATAATCCCCCAATTCCTATTCCTTTCCTTCATAGGCTACAAACTGAATGAGGTCATTCTGGTCCCCACTGCATCCACAGGCCTAGGACATAACAGTGTCAGTAAACAGGTGGCATTTGGTAAATGTTTATTATATAAATAAACCTAAGCAAAATCCTGTAAACAGCAAGGATAATAAAGAGGAAGATGTTTCAAGGCAGAGAAAATGCTTCAGAGAACTCATCAGTTCAATTCAGTGCACTCGGAACTGCTATCAAAATGAAAAACTTTAAAGTTCCAAGTTACCTAGACTACATGAAAATTATTTTAAATTATATGGTCAATTTAAAGATGCTTGTTTAACATCATGGACTTATTTCTCAATACAATAAGAAGACCTTATCTTTGCATACATAAGGAGGTTAGTGTAAGAAAGAGCTGTATATATATATACAGAGAGAGCTATATATATATATAGAGAGAGAGAGAGGTCTAAAGAAAGTTCTCAACAGCCCTATACAGTTCAGGCTCCCAACACTTCCTTCAAGGTTTATCTCATGCCACGTAACACCAGTATTTACTCAATCTTTGCTAAATGAATCACTTGAATCATCTGCTTTAGCCACATATGACATCTGATGATTTCAGATGGGAAAAAGTACTTTCCAATCTCAAGATAAATAAGCAACGTTTCCGTATCAAATGATCCTCTGCCACTTATTCAAATACCATTGTTACCAACTATTATTTACTCAGAAGCTGTCTTCAAGCTACACAAAGATATCACCATCCACCTATCATAGACTCGATATGGCAATTTACCTATAAAATGACTTTCTACCGAGACTTTAAAAATTGTAAAACAAAAGCAAAAAGTATTAAATAACGCACAATATATTTATAGCTTTCTTTTATCTAGTAGTAATAATGGTGGCTGACTGTATTTTGGGGGGCTCCAAAATCACTGCAGATGGTGATTGCAGCCATGGAATTAAAAGACGCTTACTCCCTGGAAGGAAAGTTATGACCAACCTAGACAGCATATTATTAAGCAGAGACATTACTTTGTCAACAAAGGTCCATCTCGTCAAGGCTACGGTTTTTCCAGTAGTCACGTACTGATGAGAGAGCTGGACTATAAAGAAAGCTGAGGGCCTAAGAATTGATGCTTTTGAACTGTGTGGTGTTGGAGAAGACTCTTGAGAGTCCCTAGGACTACAAGGAGATCCAACCAGTCCATCCTAAACGAGACCAGTCCTGAATATTCATTGGAACGACTGATGCTGAAGCTGAAATTCCCATACTTTAGCCACCTGATGCGAAGAGCTGACTCATTTGAAAAGACCCTGATGCTGGGAAAGATTGAGGACAGGAGGAGAAGGGGACGACAGAGGATGAGATGGCTGCATGGCATCACTGACTCAATGGACATGAGCGTGGGTAAACTCCGCGAGTTGGTGATGGACAGGGAGGCCTGGCGTGGGGTCACAAAGAGTCGGACACGACTGAGCGACTGAACTAAAAAATGGTGACAAAATGACAGAAGATGATGACGAAATGACATCTTCTGTCAGTATTTAAATGCTAGCGCTCGTCCTTGAGTATTGCTGAAACTGACACCAAGATTTGTTCCAGAGAAATAAAGGTTCTGATAAACAAAGATGGTCCTACTAAGTAGGTGAAAATAACACATTACAATTATAAAGTCTACTAGCTATGTGTTGCAACTTTTAATGCAAATTCCAGTACAACTTTTAAAATCTTGTATGAATGGTCTTTTCTCAGATGCTGAGGAAGTAGAGACTTACTACTACTAAGAAAACAAAATTGATGCCTGCAGTCCTATACAATGGCCCACAAAAAGAAATACCTTTGGACACATAATTTTTTTATCTAAGCAATAAATATGAAAACGTAATGCCACCCTCACGTGCGGGGGGGAAAAAGCCACTTAGAATCACTTTTCCTCTTCTAAGGTTAAAGTGGGCTTTTAAGAGGCTAGTCCTCTTGAGTTATTTCCAAATTCCAATGAATTCTAGCTGGTGGAAACCAACAGAAAATCCTTTTCTAAAGGTGTTTGTATTGATAGAACAAGAACAGAATGAGCTGTCACTAATCAGTGACCCAAGAAGCACAGGTCATGGGGGAGAGTTCTGAAAAAGTATCGTCCACTGGAGAAGGGAAAGGCAAATCACTCAGCATTCCTGCCTTGAGAATTCCATGAACAGGATATAAAGGCAAAAAAATATGACACCAGAGGATAAGCCCCTCCCTGCTCCCCAGTTGGTAGCTGTCCAATATGCTACTGGGGAAGAGAGGAGAAACAGCTCCATAAAGAAGGCAGAGGCTAGGCCAAAGCGGAAATGACACTCAGCTGTGGATGTGTCCGGGGCTGAAATAAAGTCCGATGCTATAAAGAACAGTATTACATAGGAACCATGAATCAAGGTAAATTAGACATACTCAAGTAGGAGATGACAAGATCAACATTTTAGAAATCAGTCAACTAAATGGACGGGAATGGGCAAATTTAATTCAGATGACCATTATATCTACTACTCTAGACAAGAATCCCTTCAAAGAAATAAGAGTAGCCCTCATAGTCAACAAAATGCAGTACCTGGGTGCAACCTCAAAAATAACAGAATGATCTCGATTCATTTCCAAAGCAAACCATTCAACATCACAGTAATCCCAGTCTATGCCCCAACCACTAAAGCCAAAGAAGCTGAAGTTGAACAATTCTGTTAAGACCTACAAGACCTTCTAGAACTAACACCGAAAGAGATGTCTTTTTCATCATAGGGGATTAGAATGCAAAAGCAGGAAATCAAGAGATATTTGTTGTAACAAGTGAGTTTGGCCTTGGAGTACAAAATGAAGCAGGGCAAAAGCTAATCAAGTTTTACAAGACAACGCACTGGTCATAGCAAACACTCTCTTCCAACAACCCAAAAGACAGATATCACCAGATAGTCAATACTGAAATTAGACCGATTATATTCTTTGTAGCTAAAGATGGAGAAGCTCTATACAGTAAGGCTTGGAGCTGACTGGCTTAGATCATGAGCTCCCTATAGCAAAACTCAGTCTTAAATTGAAGAAAGTAGGAAAACCAGTAGGCCATTCAGGTATGACCTAAATCAAATCCCTTATGATTACACAGTGGATGTAACGAATAGACTCAACAGATTAGATCTGGTAGACACAGTGTTTGAAGAACTATGAACAGAGGTTCATAACACTGTATAGCAGGAGGTGACCAGAACTATCCCAAAGAAAAAGAAATGCAGGAAGGCAAAGTGGTTGTTTTAGGAGGCCTTATAAATAGCTGGAAAAAAAAAGAGAAGGAAAGGCAAAGCAGAAAGGAAAAGATATACCCAACTGAATGCAGAGTTCCACAGAACAGCAAGGAGAGATAAAAAGTCTTACATGAACAATGCAAAGAAATAGATGAAAACAACAGAACAGGATATCTCTTCAAGAAAACTGGAGATATCAAGGGATTATTTCATGCAAGGATGGGCATGACAAAACAGAAACAGTAAGGACCTAACAGAAGCAGAAGACATTAAGAAGAGGTGGCAAGAATACACAGAAGAGCTATACAAAAAAGGTCTTCATGACCCAGATAACCACGATGGTGTGGTCACTCACCTAGAACCAGGCATCTCAGAGTGTGAAGTCAAGTGGGCCTTAGGAAGTGTTCTTATGAACAAAGCTAGTGGAGGTGATGGAATTCCAATTCAGCTATTTCAAATCCTAAAAGATGATGCAATTAAAGTGCAGCACACAATATGTTAGCAAATTTGGGAAATTCAGCAGTGGCCACAAGACTGGAAATACTCAGTTTGTACTCCAATCCCAAAGAAGGGCAACGCCAAAGAATGATCAAACTACCGTACAACTGTGCTAGCAAAGTAATACTCCAAATCTTTCAAGCTAGGCTTCAACAGTACATGAACTGAGAACTTCCAGATGTACAAGTTGGGTTGAGGAAAGGCAGAGGAATCAGAGATCAAATCAACATTTGCTGGATCACAGAAAAGGCAAGGGAATTCCAGAAAAACATCTACTTCTGCTTCACTGACTATGCTAAATCCTTTTGACTTTGTGGATCCAAACAAACTGGAAAATTCTTCAAGAGATGGGACTACCAGACTACCTTACCTGCCTCCTGAGTATGTATGAAGGTCAAGAAGCAACAGTTGGAACCAGACATGGAACAATGGACAGGTTCAAACTTGGGAAAGAAGTATGTCAAGGCTGTATATTGTCACCCTGCTTATTTAATTTATATTCTGAGTACATCATGCGAAGCAGGGCTGGATGAAGCACAAACTGGAATTAAAATTGCTGGGAGACGTATCAAGAACCTCAGATATGCAGATGATATCACACTAATGGCAGAAATTGAAGAGGAACTAAAAAACCTCTTGATGAAGGTGAAAGAGGAGAGTGAAAAAGCTGGCTTAAAACTCAACATTCAGAAAACTAACATCATGGCATTTGGTCCCATCACTTAAATACACAGGGAAAAGCAGAAATAGTGACATTTCATTTTCTTGGGTTCCAAAATCATTGAGGATGGAGACTGGAGCCATGAAATTAAAAGATGCTTGCTCCTTGGAAGAAAAGCTGTGACCAACCTAGACAGCATATTAAAAAGCAGAGACATCACTTTGCCAACAAAGGTCTGTATAGTCAAAGCTACAGTTTTTCCAGCAGTCATGTACAGATAGATGTGAGAGGTGGACTATAAAAAACGCTGAGCGCCAAAGAATTGATCCTGGGTTGCTGGAGGAAACTCTTTGAGAGTCTCTCTGACATCAAGAAGATCAAATCAGTCAACGCTATAGGAAATCAATCCTGAATATTCACTGGAAGGTCTGACGTTGAAGCTCTAATACTTTGGCTACCTGATGCAAAGAGTCGACTCACTGGTAAAGACTCTGATGCTGGCAAAGGGCAAGACAAGAAGGCAGTGACGGAGGATGAGATAGTTGGATGGCATCACTGACTCAATGGACATGAGTCTGAGCAAATTCAGGGAGACAGTAAAGGACAGGGAAGCCTGGCATGCTGCAGCCCATGGGGTCACAAAGAGTCAGACACGACTTAGCAAGCGAACAACAGTATGAAAAGTGCACAAAAGAAGTGACTCTTTAAACAGTGAAAGGCAGAGGCTTATACATTTAAAAGAAAATGTAGGAGATGAAAAGAATTCCATGGGGAATAACGTACAGATTTCTAGAGGAATAAAAAGAAAGTTTGTGATAATATTTACACAAGTATAAGGTAGTCTTACCCATTTTTCTTCATGGCTGTAAATTTCTCTGGAGAGAGGATTTATGGGAGCCTCAATCCAGAAGTTTCTGTTTAGAGATAAAGGAAACTCCAAGAAGGCTTCTTTCTGAATTGTTGAATATCAAATGCCTTTAGTTCAGAATAATCATGCAGCACTCGGATCCCCACAACAGAAAACAAGGAGCAAGTTTAGGCAAAACTTAAACTAACCAGGATCGATGTGTGCTCTGTCATTTCAACCGTGTCTGACTCTTTGCAACCCCACGGACTGCAGCCTACAAGCTCCTCTGCCCATGGCATTTTCCAGGCACGAGTACTGCAGTGGACTGCCACTCTCACCGTCTGGCAAGTCCAACAATAACAATACTTGATGGTAACTGGCTTTTTTAAGGATCCCATTTAAAAAGCACATATTGTCAGACTAAATTTTAGTAATGAAAATCTATATGATAACTGTAAGGAACACACTGTAAATACAAAGACACAGATAGCTTGAAATTAAAAGGATGGAAAAAGACTAGTCCAAACTCTAGTCCAAAGAAAGCTACAAGAGCTATCCATACTCATGCCACCAGATAAAGCTGCCTTTCAGCTCAGTCACTCAGTCCTGTCCGACTCTTTGCGACCCCATGAACTGCAGCATGCCGGGCCTCCCTGTCCATCACCAACTCGCGGAGTTCACTCAAACTCATGTCCACTGAGTCAGTGATGCCATCCAACCATTTCATCCTCTGTTGTCTCCTTCTCCCATTCCCAATCCCTCCCAGCATCAGGGTCTTTTCCAAAGAGTCAGCTCTTCGCATGAGGTGGCCAAAGTATTGGAGTTCCAGCTTCAGCATCAGTCCTTCCAATGAACACCCAGGACTGATCTGCTTTAGGATGGACTGGTTGGATCTCCTTGCAGTCCAAGGGACTCTCCAGAGTCTTCTCCAACACCACGGTTCAAAAGCATCAATTCTTCTGTGCTCAGCTTCCTTTATAGTCCAATTCTCACATCCATCCATGACTACTGGAAAAACCATAGCCTTGACTAGACGGACCTTTGTTGGCAAAGTGATGTCTCCGTTTTTTACTATACTGTCTAGGTTGGTCATAGCTTTCCTTCCCCAAGCCGCCTCAGGGAGAGCAAATAACACCAAAGGAGGACAAGTCGTTATGACAAAGGGTGACTTACTGAGAGCTCAGCACAGCTGTGAACTACACGTGCACCTACAGACAGAGCTGCAAAACATGGAGCAGAAACTGACAGAACTGAATCTACAGGTGTAGTTTGAGATTTTGGAACTCCTCTTTTAGTAACTGACAGTACAAGCAGGCCAAAACACTTAAGTATATAAAAGACTAACAACGGTATCAACCAAAACCGATGTCCACCTGCAGGATACATATTCTCAAGGACACACAGCATAGTCACCATAATGTGCCTCATCACAAAACAAATCGCAAATTCAAAAGACTGAAATCCTACAGAGTATGTTCTCTGATCACAAAGGTATTAAATTAGAAATCAGTAAGAACACACTTCTAAATAATCCATAGCAAAAAGACATTACAAGAGAAATTAGAAAATATCTGACAGAGTATGTCAATTTGTGGGTTGCAGCTGGAGCATTGCCTAGAGGAAATTTTAGAAATCTGTATACAAAATGATGACCCTTAAACCCTCACCTCATTCATTAAACAGACTAACTACTTCAAGTTGTAAAACACTTCAGTTTCACAAACCTAAAAGTAAAGCATAAAACTACAAAACTTCCAGAAGGAAAATTTAAGAAAATATTAGTGACTTTAGGCCTACAGAAGATTCCTGAGATAGGCTGTAAAGAATGTTAAGTATAATAGGTCAGCAAATAACACTTCATAAAAATTAGAATTTCCCATCTTTGAAAGATACTATTAAGAAAATGAAAAGGAAAAACCACAAATGATGAGAACATATTCCACAAAATATGATCTGTAAAATCTGTAATAAAGGATTCATATCCAGAAAACGCCCTTCATGGAGCACAGCTTTTTGGTGGCACAGGTGGGCTGCTCAACAAAGCTATGAGCCATACTGTGCAGGCCCCCAAGATGGACAGGCCACAGTGGAGAGTTCTGCCGAAATGTGGTCCACTAGAGGAGGGAATGGCAGCCCAGAACCCTATGAACAGTATGAAAAGGCAAAAAGATATGCTACTGGGGAAGAGCAGATGGCAATCACCAATGGCTCCAGAAAGAATGAAGCACAGGGGCCAAAGCAGAGCCGATGCTCAGTTACGGATGTATCTGGTGGTGAATGTCAAAGTCAATCAATCCTGAATATTCACTGGAAGAAATGATGGTGAAGCTCCAATACTCTGGCCACCTGATGCAAAGAGCCAACTCATTGGAAACGATCCTGATGCTGGGCAAGACTGAAGGCAAGAGAAGGTGACAGAGGATGCGACTGACTAGACAGTATCACCATCTCAATGGACATGAACTGGAGCACACTCCAGGGGCAGCCTGGCAGTGCTGCAGTCCATGGGGTCACAAAGCGTCACACACAACTTAGAGCAACTGAACAACAATAACCTAGAAAAGATGAAGAACTCATGCAACTTTAAAAAATTCCTGATTTTTCAACTGGGCAGAAGATTTTAAACAACACTTCAAAGAAGATAAATGAATAGCAAATAAGCACACGAAAAGATGATCAGTGTTACTTATCTGAAAACTGTAAAGTAAAACTACAATAATATGTCACTATAGACCCACATGAACGCGTGCTAAGTCACGTCTTATTTTCTGTGACCCCACAGACTGCAGCCCGCCAGGCTCCTCTGTCCACACTATTTCCCAGGCAAGGATACTGGTGTGGGTTACCATTTCCTCCTCCAAGGCATCTTCCAGACCTAGGAACTGAACCCATTTCTTGCACTAGCAGGCAGATTCTTAATCACCGAACCACCTGGGACACCCACAGACCCACAAGAATGGCTGAATAAAGACTGACAATGAAAGTGAAGTAGCTCAGTCGTGTCTGACTCTTTGCGACCTCATGGACTGTACCAGGCTCCTCCATCCATGGAATTTTCCAGGCGAGAGTACTGGAGTGGATTGCCATTTCCTTCTCCAAAGACTGACAATACCAAATGTTAAAAAGAATGTGGAACAAGTAGAATTCTCATACATTGCTGGTGGGAATGAAAAACAGCGTAGTCACTTTAGAAAACAGTTGGGCAGTTACTTATAAAGTTATAAACATACATTTACTATGTAACTCTGTAATGTCCACTTCTAGGTATTTAAATGAGAGAAACTGAAACAAATGCCCAAAGACTTATAACGTACATAAGGAACTTTATTTATTACTAGCTAAATAATACATACATTCATAAGGAACTTTATTATCTAGCTAAAAACTAGAAACTCAAATATCCACAACTAGTGAACAAAGAAACTGTGGAATATCCATACAATGGAATACCACTACAATTAACAAACAGAAAGGGAAAAAGTGCAATCAGTGACAGATTTTATTTTCTTGGGCTCTAAAATTACTGCGGATGGTGACTACAGCCATGAAATTAAAAGATGCTTGCTCCTTGGAAGGAAAGCTATGACAAACCTAAACAGCGTATTAAAAAGCAGAGACATTTTGCTGACAAAGGTCCGTCTAGTTAAGGCTATGGTACTTCCAGTAGTCATGTACAGGATGTGAGATGGACCATAAAGAAGGCTGAGCACTGAAGAATTGATGCTTTAGAATTACGGTGCTGGAGAATAGTCGAGAGTCCTTAGACTGCAAGGAAATCAAACCAGTCAATCCTAAAGGGAATCAACCTTAATATTCATTGGAAGGACGGATACTGAATTTCCAGTACTCTGACCACCTGACTCACTGGAAAAGACCCTGATGGTGGGAAACACTGAAGGCAAAGAAGAAGGAGGCGTCAGAGGATGAGATGGTTAGATGGCATCACCAACCCGGTGGTCATGAATTGAGTCAAACTCAAGAGAGAGTAGAGAACAGGTGATGCTGGCGCGCTGCAGTCCGTGAGGTTACAAAGAACTGAAGACAACCAAGCGACTGTAAACAATTAGACAGAACCACCTACTACCACTTTCAACAACAGGAGTGCGTTCCAAAGCACTATGTTAAATCAAAGAGGGCAGACACAGAACAGTATGCGTTGCGTGTTATTCCACTTATACGACATTTCAGAAAAATGGCAAAACTATAGTTATTGAAAGTGATTAGTAACTGCCACAGGCAGGGACAGGAAAGAACAGGGATCCAAACTTTCTGGAGTAACAAAGTATTTTTATGACTGTATACAATTTTTAAAACTCAAACTATATAGTTAAAAATGAATCAATTTTGGAAATTCCCTGCCAGTCCACTGGTTAAAACTCCATCCTTCCACTGCAGGGGATGTGCGGGTTTGACCCAAGTTAGAGAACTAAGATACTGCACGCCATGCAGCAGGGCAAAAACAAAAAGTTAACTTTGTGCAGTATACCTCAATGAAGCCTCCCTCTGACCCCACTCAGCAGCAAAAAAAAGTCAGAGGTATAAACGTATGCTTTAGATAAGGCAAGTTTTCTTCCTAAATCTTAGTTAGAATAGGGCTCTAAGAAGTTAATGTCTTGCCCCCAAATCATATAATCAATTACTGGTGAAACCATGTTTGGGGATACAAATCATTTTATTGTAAATCTAAAACAAAGAATGTAGGCTTTAGGGATGACCATGAGAATCTGTATAACTGAAACCATTTCAATGAAGCTCCAGGAACTGCATTTAACCCACAGTGAACAGTAAAGGAAGTTTCAGTTTACTTGGGGCAAGCCAGCTAAACCAGATTAGGCTAAAAGTTGGACAGTGTAGCATAGACTTCTCAAATGCTTGGCTTAGGACATTCTCCCCAGTGGTCAAGTTTATTTTAGGAACAGATTTTAAGTTCTTCATGTTCACTGCAGTGCCTTGCACATTAATCTCATTATTCAAAGGTTTCCAAAACAATTCTCGAACAAAGGTTTGAGTAACTGTATCTTTCATTCTCCCCTTATATGTTACAATCAAGCAATTAGGGCCAAGTAATGAAAGAACCAGGTTTTGTAAGGAAACATAATGCCAACAGCTTATTTTAAAACACAAGAAAATTGCTCTGAATACTTGATAACCACATGAATCTTAACCTCAGCCTTTCATGTCTGTCACCAATTCATTCACAAGAGTCTAACATAGAACTCAGAAGTAGGCAATCCACGGAACCCACAGCAATTACTAGTGGTTCACTAATTCTCAGCATACAAACTTTTCACTTCCTTTTATCTGTTCTACTTTTCATTTTTTCTCCTCCCTCTTTCTGCAACCTTTATACAATTACCATGGCCTCTTTTTGAGAAAACAATAGAGATATTCATGACTGATGAGTGAAATTATGATTACAATCTAATTTCTATCTTTGCTCTACTACTTATGGTTATAATCTCTTTAAAGGAAACCTCTACATTGTACAGGTATAAACAGAAAAGAACACTGATCCATTCTATACCCATCCTAACACGATTGAAAATATGTCATTATTTTCACTGATTCTGAATATCATTTTATATACAAACTGAATTTACCTATGTATATTAAATACTTACCCTGAGATTAAAGTCCAACCTATCTTTAAACATTATTAGATTATTAGATATATTGATCAGAATTTTTAATTTTAAGTGAAAGAAGCTCAAGCTAACTTAAAATCAGAACTGCCTGGGCTTCCCTGGTGTTTCAGTAGTAAAGAGTTCCTCTGCCAAGTAGGAGACATGGGTTTGATTGCTAATCTGGAACGATCCCACACACCTCAGAGCAACTAACTACTAAGCCTGTGCACGATCACTGAGCCTGTGCTTTAGAGCCTGCGAGTCACAGCTACTGAGCCCAAGTACCACGCCTACTGCAGCCCTCGTGCCTAGAGCCTATGCTCGCAACCAGCCCAGCACCACGACCAGAGAGTGGGCACAGCTGCCTCACCGCGAGAAAGCCCTTGCACAGCAACAAAGACCCAGCACAGACTCAGCACAGCCAAAAATACCCCTTTTTTTTTTTTTTTAAAAGTCAGAACTGCTCACAGAAGGACACGAAAGTGGTGCACAGAAACAAAAGAATGAACTTCAGGCAGTAGGGCCTCGAGGTCTCAATGCCACCAGATCCGTTTCTTTTATCTCAGGCTTCTCTTGACTCATTTGGTCTCATTCCCTCCCACTGCAGGCAAACCTCCTGCCTCCCACTAGAGGCAGTCCCAGCCTCACAAATCCAGAAAACCGACAGCCTGCTCCTGTCATCTGTGTAACAATACCAGGAAAGAACACCTATTGGCCCTCTGCGTCAAATGCCGATCGGTACAAGTGATACAGACCCAAAACTGGCCACGTGTAACACGTGCTCAACCCTTAATGCAACAGAAAATGAGTGATGAGAAATCCTGCTGAATAAATCAAAAGCAGCAACTTGCCTCTATTAAGTTACCTTGATTTCACAACTCAATGCAAGGATCTCAAAAACAAGAATCCAATGAAAACTCCACTCCTTTCACTACTAGTATAATCAAGTGTTGGCTTAAGAACACAATGTAGACATTAGCAATAACCCTCCAGATATAATCCAAATTGTATAAAATAAAAAAATCTAACCCTTGGCTCTAGATCACTGACCTAAAATTACAAAAAAGCCCAAACACAGGGGGGAAAAGGAAAAGGTCCACTTAATGAGCAGACATATACACATATTTATGATAGTTCAGCAAGAGACAAAGCAATCTCATTTTAAAACATCACTCTGATGGTACAAATCTGAGACACTTATTTGTTGGTGATCATATAGTCAACAGGACTTCCCTGGTAGCTTAGAGGGTAAAGCATGTGCCTGCGATGCAGGAGACCGGGGTTCGATCCCTGGGTCAGAAAGATCCCCTGGAGAAGGAAATGGCACCCCACTCCAGTATTCTTGCCTGGAGAATCCCATGGATGGAGGAGCCTGGTGGGCTGCAGTCCATGGGGTCGCCAAGAGTCGGACATGACTGAAGCTACTTAGCAGCAGCAGCATATTCTAAGTTTTAAATTACTTTGTTTCAGGGCTAGTCAATTAACTGTTATAAAGTAAACACAGCAACCTCAAATTCCTTGCTGATCCACCATGCAGTTTAAACGACAGTCTGCTACCTTCTACAGTTTTTACCTTTCCGGCATTTCCAGTCCTACACAAGCTGTTTCTGTTCTACGTAACTGCATGTACACTCAGAATTCAATTCAAACGATGACCTACTTTTAGTAATATCTGAGTACCTATAAGACGTAGAAAAAGGCTCACTCTCTACTAATTCTTATCTTTCAGGCTCAAATTGAGGGAATAAAATGATACTCTATTTTTAATAAGTAGCAAATTTATGATAAAGAAATTCCTTATACAAAGTTCTATTAGTCACACTGCTTATGAAAAATAAAAATATAGAGCTGCAAACAGTGTAAGGGAGAAGGTCCTTGTTCGTAACAATTTTAATAGCCAACACGTAAGAACTCTTCTGTATGTTTCATCAACTAATCTTAAAACCACCCTACAATGTATTACCCCTTTTTACAAAGGGGGAAACTAAGGCACAAAAGCATAAGTTAACTTGCCCAAGTCGTAGAGATAGCTAATAATTTAGATACCTCATGACTCTGAAGCAAGCCCGCTTTCA
Organism: Madoqua kirkii; assembly: GCA_006408675.1. Taxonomy (NCBI): domain Eukaryota; kingdom Metazoa; phylum Chordata; class Mammalia; order Artiodactyla; family Bovidae; genus Madoqua; species Madoqua kirkii. Next base: position 34,442 of record SJYC01076437.1, read on the forward strand.
GAGCATTTTCACTCCTGAAATACGCAGCTAGTAGCCACAGGTCTGTTCCTCTAAACTGCATCGACTCTGGTCTTGCTTCAGTTTCTTCGAGTCTGTTCACCGAGGGAACAGTAGCTACAGTGTCTGACATGAACATGATACTTGTGCTTACTACTGAGCTAAGTCTATTCCCTGAGCTCCAGAAAGCTAATCCAGCACTGGGCTTCCTGAGTTAATCCTTAGTCATGACAAGACTATTCTCACCCAGTCCCAGAAAAAGAAACAGCACCTCAGCCCCCCAGAGGCCACCACCATTCTGTATCCTCACGTTGCTATCCATCCCCAAGTTTTACAACATTAGGGGAAAATCTTACTTGCATCCTACTATGGAAATCTTTCCTATTATTATTCCCAGTAGATACAAGTAAGATCTCATCTTGATTTCTTGGCTGACTTTCACTGATGGTATCCTAGTATGAAGCTTTGAAATAGGACCCTGGGATAGGCCATTCCCTTCAAAGGGTCTATCATTACTCCCTGGTGAGTCAGCTTCTGGACTGCTGCCAATGTGTTTTTTGTTAACTTTATCATGAAACCATATTTCTGTAGAGTTGCAACGGTGGCCAAAACATTGCATTTCAAAAGGCTCCCTCAAGTATTTATCAAAGAAAGGACACAAATACATATCCAAGCAAGCCACTCACATATCTCAGTAAAAGAAGGACTAACCCAAGCAGGTTTATACAGTATCATGTTAAAAGATTCTCTGAAGTGCAAGTGTCCAAAAATGTCCTGTAAAATCTCATGGTAACTTGGTTTAAGTAGGTGTTATGCAAATGGGTATATTTTAAAGTTTTTTATGCTCTTGAGGAAGGAAAATTTATTTTTCTCTGTATCAGGTAAGCTAGCTGAAGAATTATCAAGTTAAAGAAAGTCTAAGATGCCCAGGAATTCTCTGAAGACTCAACAAATATCTCTAAGGGGAAAAATCTGTTTTTGTACCTTTTTAGAGTAACTCACTAATAAATTTTTGGAATTCTAGTTTTGAGAAGGTAAAAACACTGTTGGGAATGGGGGAAGGGTATATGCAGTGCAACTGAAGTACTTCCACAGAGCAGGAATGCAAAAGCTCCCAGCTCCAGACAGAGTGCTGGACAGCTATAACGCTTTCAGGGAAAGCAGCGGTGTTATTACTGTAGTAACAGTAGCAACAATCACAACAGGCCTATGTGGAGTACTAGCCGATAAAAGCACTTGCTGAATCTAACAAAAGCCTCAAGAGTATTGTTATCCCTGTTTTAAAGTTGAGAAGTCTGAAGCAAGAAGTTAAGGAATTTGTCTAAGATCACAGAGTACTAGTGGTGGAACCATGATTCAAACCTAAGCCTGAGCTCGCATTCCTCATACCAAACCGCAACAGTGAAAAGAGCGTTCAACTTGGTGTCAGAGGATCTGGGCTGAAGTTCCAGTTCAGCTACTCACTCGCAGCGCAATCTCAGACAAGTAATGACAGCTTTTACACACGACTTATTCACCTGTTAAGTGAGAGTTAATAGTATCGCCTGCTCTGACTACTTCACAAGGTAGCAGTGAAAATTCAGTGTGCAACTAATACAACCAAATAAAATTTCATTTGTGATACTGATTCCGTAACAGCCGCTGCCGCCGTATTCCCACGTTTCTAACTCTGGCAGCCCTATTCTGGAATTCTCAACATGAGCCACCAGCACTGCAGTCTCAGGAAAAGTAAGGAGCCTCAGTCTCACCCCTATCAAACCACCACATACAGAAGAGGCGTGGTCACTGTCAACCCCCATTACTGTCAAAACTGGGCTCTCCAGGTAGATATTTCCACAGGAAATAGCTAGAAAATTATAGCTCACAAGTGAGACATTCCCTTAACCAAAGGTTCACATGTGAAGTGCAATACATCTTGGTTCTAAACACAACATTCAGTTTCTAACTCAGAAGAAATGCACACTGCTGAAAGAAGCTCTGTATACCAAACACCTCAGTCAGTCTCTGAAAGGCTCCAACTGAGACTCTCAGACTAATCAAAGACATACACACACACCATGCTCGTCATACCACCTGTGGTCTCCATAGTCCTCTGAAGGGTCAGAATTGGAACCTCAATATTAATTTGCAAAAACTGCCTGCAATTTCTTTTCCAAGGTAAAAAGGCCTTACCTCTTTTTCTTGGCTTCACACCACTAGAGAGAGAAAGGTCAGTCACTACACAAAGAGGATAATTTAATTCAAGTAGCTAATTGACCATAAACTGTAAGTTTCAAGACATGTTCACATGAAATAGGCCACCAATGTTAATCTTTCCAGTCATCTTGGTGGAGTCTACAGTGCTAAGCCTGTTCTCAAGACTTTTCACAACCAATTATATAACCATTCTGCTAGCTAGAGGAACAAAAGAAAGTCAAAGGCTCACAATTCAAGAGCTACTAAAAATAAAATATGAAATTATGTAGTGGGTTGGAGGTGACAGGGATGGTTAAGAGGGAGGACATGGGTCTACCTATGGCTGACTCACACTGCTGGACGGCAGAAAGCAACATATCGTAAAGCAATTATCCTCCAATTAAAAATAAACTTAAAAAAAAAAGAAATTATGCACTAAGGAGTTTGATAACTAAATATACCCGCTGATTAAGCACATGTGCCTATTTCCTTAATTTAAAAAGTACTATTTACAGTTTACACTGTAAGATTATATAACAAATTACTCTCATGCTAAGAGTGAAATTTTGGGAGGGATTTAATAAGAAAATAACAAAATTCTGTGAATATTACAAGCTTCTTAAGGTTCCATAGTAAGGTTCAAAAAACCTCTAGGCACCAAGTTTTTTTTAACCATAAAAAAACATTAATATGGGCACACACATACATGTGTGTGAATATGTTTATACCAGCTGTGTATAGTTACCAAAAACTGAAAACAACCTGAATGATCTTGGAATGTAAACATAAAAACTGGGATACATCCATACAATGGGATGCTTCAGCAATAAAAAGTAATCCCTGATACACAAACTAGGAATGTCTCCAAGTGCATTATATTAAATAAAAGCAGCCAACCTCAAAAAGTTACATACTACATGATTCCATTTATATGAAACTCTGGGGAAGACAAAACTGTAGTGACAAAACACATCAGGAGCTGCCGAGACAAGCAGTGGGCGTCCTCCCGACTGAAGGACCAGGAGGAAAATTTTTGAGACGATGGAACTCTTCTGTATCTTGATGAGTACTGATCACATGTGTTTTCAAAACTTGCAGAACAGTACTCAAAAAGGGTGACTTTTATTGTACACAGATTATACTTTAAATTTTTTTTTCAAACCACATATGTGACAGAATCTGTATGATCGTTCTCAAAACCAGGGACCCGACACAGAAACCACCGAAGCAGAACGCTAAACCTTGTTAGAGCTGCCTCCGAGCCTGACAGCTCCCTTCCAGTAACATTTTGCCTACAAATCTAAACAGTATCTGCAAGCAGAAACAAACTGACATAGGATTAAAAAACAAATCCATTTTTAAAAGAAAACTATCTAGTGTTTACATCCTAGGCATTTTAATAAGAAAATGAGCTTTGTCAAGGAGGGAGTAAAATTCAAACAGTAAATATTAACACCAATCTTTCCCATAATCACGACAGTCACAATAAGTAAGATTCCTTTTCTAATTTTGGTTCAAAAACCCACAAAAGATTATTAAAAGATCTTAACATTTGCCTAAAACCTTTAAGAGCTTTCACTTAACTGGGCAATACAGCAAAGAACTCAACTACCTCTCAAGTTACTTAACCCCATTTTGCTTTGATTTCCTCGTCAGTAGAACTGCAATAACTATAATTAAATATAATACTTGAGGCTTCCCGGGTGGCACCAGTGGTGAAGAACCCCCCAGGCAATGCAGATTCGGGTTCAACCTCTGGGTCAGGAAGATCCCCTAGAGGAGGGCATGGCAACCCACTCCAGTATTCTTGCCTGGAAAATTCCATGGACAGAGCCGCCTGGCAGGCTAGAGTCTATGGAGTCTCGAAGAGTCCGACACAACTTAAAAGACAGCACACACACATGCTGGGAATAATCCC